>JAOTNS010002084.1:0-60734 GCA_028476615.1 Culter alburnus | reverse complement strand
TTTCTTTTTGGTAAAGGCCTCTACTGTTCCATTACATTGTTTATCATGAAGTGTGTTGTTTTGGTGATTGTAGTTTACAGAGCTTTTGCCTGCAAACATATGGAAATAGATACGAATCGTGTATTATGTTAAAAGAGATGAATAAAATGGTCTCTTCATTTAAATGTAGGCCTACAGCATCATGCTGGAAACTTGAAAATAATATTTTATTGGGGCATGTAAAAGTGAACAAAACAAAGAAAAAAATGATAGAGAAAGATTAAGGTTAAAAGATTCCTTATCGTATGCCCCCTCTAGTTGGCCAACTTAATATCACAGCCTTAATCTTCCAGGTGAAATGGCTTTTTTGAATTTGATTTTACACTAACCACCAGCATCATAAATTCATAAAACCATCAGGATCATTTATTGTTCTCATGTTTACAAAGTTTTTTATAAGTTTGATATACATGTGTTTGTAATGGCTGTTCGTGCTCTACAGTAATGAAATGACCAAATATTAATTTAGCGCATTCCCAGGTCAGTATTTTGTATCCCTTCTTGAACTTACCCTAAAATCGGTGTCTTCTGAGTTAGAAAAAAAGTGCTTCAGAGAATTATTTAAGATGCAGTTAAGACAATTTGATGCTTCCACCTAGGCCTACCCAAAGTAATTGCCTAAGATTCATTCTATTTGCCCTATAAAATATCATTATTTTATTTGGATAACCCGGAGCCCTGTTCTCTTCTTGGACGAGTACATTAATCCGTGGAACACTGCGAAAGTGAAAGGCAAAGAATCTATTTACACAAGTGAAATGGCACCATTTCTTATGCGAAAGGAAAAAGCTAAATATTCTATTGCCCTATAAAAAAGTATTCTCTTTGCATAAGTGCACATGTTAGATGCTATATTTACAGGCTACTTATAAATGGTGTCAGATATATTTGTACATTAGTGTGTTGTACATTAAACGTGCAATAATAACAGACAGGGACATGCAAGATTCCTCAGGGGCAGGGGCTCAATGTAAAAAAGGGGCAATGTAAAATATAAATACTATATATATATATATATAGGTTATGTTTTTGCAAGAAGCGCATTTATTTGATCAAAATACAGAAAAAAAACAGTAATATTGTGAATATTTTTTACAGTTAAATAATGGTTTTCTGTTTTTCATATACTTCAAAATATTGATTTATGAAGCAAAACTGAATTTTTTAGCATCATTCTCCAGTCTTCAGTGTCACTGGTCCTTCAGAAATCATTCTAATAGATGATTTATTATCATGTTACAAACAGTTGTGCTGCTTAATATTTTTATAACCTGTGATACTTTTTTTTTCCAGATGCTTGATATGAATAAAATGATAGACAAAACGCAGCATAATTATAGGAATAAATTATATTTAAAAGGATATTAAAATAAAAACCATCACTGTAAATTGTAATCATCTTTCCTATATTGCTTTTTTGATCAAATACTGCAGGAGGAGTTTAAGAGACTTTTTTCATAATCTGCATAATTATCAAAAATAGTAACATAATCAAGTCTTTCTTTTCATGTCACCATTTCCCAGCCTACACAATAGGCTGTAGGTGGCACTTGGGCTTCATTAACTATGTAGTTTTCATAAAAGAGTAAACGGTGTATCAATATACATAAATACACTAAATGAATTGAGCGGTATACTTCCATTATTGCGAATTTGGGTGCTGCATGGTGCAGTGCGGTTTGTAGTCAGTTTTACATCCATTTTGTCAACGATGCAGTTTGACTTATAAAATGCACAAACCACAGAAATAGGAAGTCTTTTTATTTCTTAAGTTCGTAAGTCGACACTTTTCGAATCTTTTTTTTATATCTTCATTTTTATTGGAAGATAAATGCCTTTCCAATCTGATGGATGGGAAGAAGTATAGCGAGTTCGGCAAAAGGCGGATTCGAACCTCTGTCAGTTTGCGTCAAAACCATTTTTTAACGCGGCCTTACCTACACTTCGACAAGCCGTTTTGACTTTTATTCATTCCCAGAATCAATTGTTGATATCAAGAACTGAATTGTTGATATCAGGAATTAACATTCCACTATAAAAACTTCATTCTTACTAGTAACACTTATTCTTACTAGTAAGAATGAAGTTGTACTATAAGAATGAAGTTTTTACTAGTAAGAATAAGTTTTACTAGTAAGAATGAAGATTTTACTAGTAGAATGAGTTGTTACTAGTAAGAATGAATTTACTAGTAAGAATGAAGTTGTTACTATTAAGAATGAAATTTTACTAGTAAACTAAGTTTGTACTAGTAATAAATTCTGATATGTGAAATTGGAATTTAACTAAGAACTCAATTCTTGCTTCAACAATTGAATTTGAATGGCAGCCTATGGTGACATTTCACTAAGTGAAAAAACAATTACAGATATCAAGAATTCTAGTTTTACTATAAATTCAAATGTTTTATCAAAATTAACATTGTTACTAGTGGAAATAGTCACTTCCTGATATAACCAACTGAATTGTGTATCAAGAATTACATTTCCACTATAAAAAACTTCTTCTTCTAGTAGCAGAATTTTTATAGTAAAATGAAGTTTTATAGTAGAATGAAGTTTCTTACTATAGTTTTTACTAGTAAGAATGAGTTTTAAAGTAAAATGAGTTTTTTACTAGTAAACTTGTATTTCTGTATCTGTGAATGGCATCATTCATGTTCACTGTGGTTTCACAGGAGACCTGCAGGTGACAGGTGATTGCCTTAAAAAACATTGCAAACAAGTGAATGTAAATTTAATTAAGTGAAATTTAAATAATCTTAATTTTTACAATTCTTATGCACCCCCTCACTTATTACTAACAGATTCATACACAATATATTAAATTCTAAAAACAAACATGATCATACACACAAATTGACTTTTGCACTGGTTAATGCATGGATTTATACATTTCTAATAAACTGCATGTCAAGCATTTCGTCTGTCCTTTCCTGCATGTTCTTGTAGTCTCCGCTATAGTTTTGCAGTGCTGCACGAGGATGATCCAGTTGATCAGAGAAAGGAGTATGAATTCATGGTTTCCCCACTTACACGTAAAAGAAATATGTTCTAGTGAGCAGGAACAATCTAAGAACTAAAGATGTGTGCCAAGGTGTGTGTTAATCAATACAGGTGTATCTGCCCTTTTTCACAAAAAAAAAAACAACACTGGGAACTTTTATGTTATTGAAGGTTTTTAAAAATAATGAGCAAGGAAGCTTGCAAAATCCAAGGAGCAGAGACTGGCGTGAGGGTACAGCGAGATTGCATGGAGTCTCAGGATCTGAATCCCTTTGTGCTTGTAATTGAAAGCAGATAAAGGAGACAAAACAGGACAAATTAATATAGTATAGTATAATACAGTTTTGGTATTTAGTATATTTCCCATTAGCTAGTGTAATATATATATTATATAGTATATGATTAGTTATGCTGCTTTAAGCATTTTTTTTTTTATAAACTTCCCTCTCCCCATCATCCAAAAATCAGCGAGCTGACACATATAGACAGTCAACAGAATCACAATGTATTAAAAACGAAGTATACTACAGTATTTATTACA
Organism: Culter alburnus; assembly: GCA_028476615.1. Lineage (NCBI taxonomy): Eukaryota > Metazoa > Chordata > Actinopteri > Cypriniformes > Xenocyprididae > Culter > Culter alburnus. The sequence goes on along the minus strand of JAOTNS010002084.1, from coordinate 57,149 downwards.
GTATCATTCACTATACGGCAGTATGCTGTAGCATTCATTAACAAAGTGTTTGTAAATACTATAGCTAAGCAGTATTCTACAATTTTACTATAGTGGTTTCAAAACACAATAGGCTACTATTACTATAGTATTTTTTTTTTCACCTGGTTGTATTTAATAAGGATAGGATATTCTCATTTACCACTTTCCACCCACCACAAGCCCAAAATTTATAATCCCGTTGAAAGACTTTTTCTCTAATTACACCGACAATGAATAAAGCTGTTTTAATCTATTATCTAATCTACTATCATATACTACCCCTGAAACTATTTATTAGTGAGCAATATCAGCTAGCATGCTTAATACACAAGTTAATTTGATTCTATGTACTGAGATGAATAAATCTTATAATTTAAAGGCTTACCTTTTAAAGTGCATCAAAACGGTCTGTTCTGCTGTAACTCTACGCGCTGCTACTGATGAGGCCTAACGGTAAACAAGGAAATGACCCTGGTTTCAATTTTTGGTTTTGCATTTCATTGTATTGTCTGAAAACTGAATTGTGAAGCGTTAAATTGCCTAAAAACTCCTTTGCTATTGCCATTTTGTCCACAGTCGAGCACGTAAAAACATCACGCTCTTATGAATATTAAAAAGCAGTCGTCCTACTATGCACATATCCTAAAAGGATTCATATTATGCACATTCCTAAACGGAATTCATGATATCTGCAATAATTTTTACTAGTGAAATTAAATTTTAACATGTAGAATTAAGTTACAATAACAAGAATATGTTTTTACTAGTTGTGATTTCATTTTTGATATCTAAATGTATTCTGCGAGTGTGACGTCATTGTTGATATCAAGAAGCGTAATTCCTGATATCAACAATCACATTTCCACTAGTGAAAACTGATTTCTGATATCAAGAATGAATGTGATATCAACAATTCATTTTTTTAAATAAAAGGCGAACCATTACGATATCAAGAATTGAGTTCTTACTAGTGAAATTCCAATTTCAAATCGAAATAAATTCTTACTAGTAAAATGCTAATTTTGATATCATTAATTACTTTGTTACTAGTGCAAAATCTATTCTTGATATCAACAATTGATTGCTACTAGTACAATGTTCATTTTTGATAGCAATATTTGATTGTCACTAGTGACAATGTTAGTTTCTGATATCATGAATGTGATTGTTACTAGTAAGAAGCCATTGTTACATATCTAAATTATTTTTGAATTCAGAAATACATTTATCAATTCATTTCTAAAGAAAGGAATCAACTAGTGACAATTCAATGTTATACAAAACTTGCATTTCACTAGTACCCATGTAATTTGATATTCACTAAAAAGTCTATATTTTAGAACTGACTGATAAATTGGAATTTCAACTAGTAGACAATTTTTGATATCACAATTGAATGAATGGCAGGCCTATGGTGACATTTCACTAGTGAAAATACGTTACAGATATCAAGAATAACATTTTACTAGTGGAAATTTAAGTTGATATCAAGAACTGAAATTGTTGTTGAGAAATGTAATTCTAACGATATTGAATGAAATCAAAACGAATTGTTGATATCAAAATTCATATCTGTATGAATAAAGTCAAACGCCGCCATATTAGTCGCCCTTTTACATTTAAAAACATGAATTGTTGATATCAACAATTCAGTTCTGTGTATCAGAAATGCAATTTTCACTAGTGGAAATGCTGATTGTTGATATCAGGAATTACGCTTCTTGATATCAACATGACGTCATCACTCGCAGAAATACATTTATGATATCAAAAATGAAATCACAACTAGTAAAAAAACATACTTCTTGTTATCTGTAACTTAATTCTTACATGTTAAAATTTAATTTTCACTAGTAACAATTCTTATGCAGATATCATGAATTCCGTTAGGATATGTGCATAATATGAATCCTTTTAGGATATGTGCATAGTAATGACGACTGTTGTTAATATTCAAATAAGAGCGTGATGTTTTTACGTGTCTCAGAACTGTGGTGAACTGTGGCAAACTGGAATGGCAAAGGAGGTTTTTAGGCAAATTTAACGTTCAATTTCAGTTTTCAGACCATACAATGCAAATGCAAAACCCAAAATTGAAACCAGGCGTTCATTTTCCTTGTTTTAGGTTAGGCCTACATCATCGTAGCAGCCGCGCCGTAGAGTTACAGCAGAACAGACCGTTTGTGATGTACTTTTAAAAGGTAAGCCGTTTAAATTATAAGATTTTATCATCAGTACTCTGCATCAAATTAACTTGTGTATTAAGCATGATAGCTGATATTGCTCACTAAATAATAGGTTTCAGGGAAGTTATATGATAGTAGATATAGATAATCGATTAAACGCTTTATTATCGTCGGTAATTAGAGAAAAGTCTTCTCAACTTATATAACTTTGGGGCTTGTGGTGGGTGAAAGGGGTAAAAATGATCATATCCTTCCTATAAATGTCAACCCAGGTCAAAAAATACTATAGTAAATAGTAGCCTATGTGTTTTTGAACCCATACTATAGTAAATTGTAGAATACTTCTATATTACCTATATTACAACACTTTGTTAATGAATGCTACAGCTACTGCAGTATATTGAACTGATACTGTAATAAAATACTGTATATACTTTCGTTTTTTACTACATTGTGTATTCTGTTGACTGTCTATATGTGTCAGCTCGGCTGATTTTTGGATTGATGGGAGAGGGAAGTTTATAAAAAAAAAACAAGCTTAAAAGCAGCATATATATATATATATATATATATATATATATATACTATATATATAATAGTATTATATACACTAAATTAATTAAATACCCTGTTTCTACTACTATTTTAATTTGTCCTGTTTTGTCTTCTTGCTTTCAATACAAGCACAAAGGGGATTCGATCCGAAGACTCCATGCAATCTCGCTGTACCCTCACCGCCAGTCTCTGCTCCTTGGATTTTGCAAGCTTTTCCTTGCTCCTTATTTTTAATAAACCTTCCATAAATAAAAGTCCCAGTGTTGTTTTTTTTTGTGAAAAGGGCAGATACACCTGTATATGATTAACACACAACTTGGAACAATCTTAGTTCTTTAGATTGCTCCTGCTCACTAGAACATATTTCCTCCTTTCTGTGTCGGGGAACCATGCATTCCATACTCCTTTCTCTGATCAACTGGATCTCCTCGTGCAGCACTGCAACCATAGTGGAGACTATACAAGAACAGGTAGGAACCAGACGAAATGCTGACATGCAGTTATTAGAAATTATAATCCATTGCATTAAACCCAGTGCAAAAGTCCTGTGTTGTATGATCATTTTTGTTTTAGAATTGAATATATTGTGTATGAATCTAATAGTAATAAGTGAATGGGTGCATAAAATGTAAAAATTAAGATTATTTAAATTTCACTTTAATTTTACATTTCACTTGTTTGCAATGTTTTTTTAAGGCAATCACCTGTTAGAGAGACAGAACCGTGATTTTTAGTCATTTGTATCAATAAATGCATCGGTTTACAATATTTTGTAATACACCGACATGTGAATGTAGTATGTATGTAGTTACAGCAATGTTGTTTTTAAAAGATAAAAACCTCTAATAGTGTTTTCAACCAGCGTTGCCTGCCTTGTTAACATATTTCTGGCTAACATTACCTTGTTAAAGACCGTGTTGCAGTTCTTTTTAAGTATTTTTATTTTTTAAACTTGTATGTTAGTTAAGGGCAATATGTCATGTCACTTGTGGTTTCACAGGAACTGCAGGTGACAGGTGATTGCCTTAAAAACCCATGCAAACAATTGAAATTGTAAATTTAATTAAGTTGAATTTTAATCTTAATGTTAACAATTCTTATGCCCCATTCAGGTATTACTATATAGGCTGCGTTCATGTATACACAATATATTTAATTCTAAACAAAACAGATTAACACACACATTGACTTTTGCACTGATTTAGTACAATGGATTATAAATTTGTAATAAACTGCATGTCAGCATGTGTCTGTCCTTTCCTACATGTTCTTGTAGTCTCCGCTATGGTTTGCAGTGCTGCATGAGGATATCCAGTCACTCAGAGAAACAGGTTGTTTTTCCCCACTACAAGGAAAGGAGAAAGTTAGTTCAAGTCAGCAGGAGCAATTTAAATAGAGCTAAAGATTGTGTGCCAAGTTGTGTGTTAATACATATATAGGTGTATCTAAATTTTTTAACAAAAACAACACTGGGAACTTTTATGTTTATTAAGGTTATTAAAAATAAGGTGCAAGAAAAGATTGCAAAATCCAAGGAGCAGAGGGGGTGACAGCATCATTGATGGAGTCTTCAGGATCTGAATCCCCTTTGTGCTTGATGAAAGCAAGATAAAAGGACAAAAAGGGAGAAATTAAATAAGTAGTAGTATATTGTTATTTAGTATGATTTTCCCATTTACTAGTATAATAATATATAAGAATATATATATATATATATATATATATATATATATAATATCTGATATATAATATATAGATGCAGAAACTTGGGAAAATGAGATCCAGGCAGATGATAAGTTGATGAAAATTATTTATTAATTACAATTAAATTTAGCCTCACACACAAACTTTAAATCGATATGACAATACTTAGTAAAACCAAAAGGTAAAATAACAACCATAAAGAAGCAGTCAATAGTTAATAATAACTTTTAGAGTATTATAACATTTAGAGTATTGTATCTCATTTAGCTATTGTATCTAATAGATGAAGATCAAAAGAGCAATAATTAAAGCTGCAGTAGGGGAACTTTGTAAAAATGTATTTTTTACATATTTGTTAAACTGTCATTATGTCCTGACGTACAATATGAGACAGATAACTGTGAAAAATTAAGCTCTCTGGCTCCCCGGTTCCTATTGCCATTTGCAGAAACCCCGCTCCCGTAAGAACCAAACAATCAGAGTCAGGAGTGTCTTAGCAGTGTCAATCAAGCTCGTAGGCGCTGATCACACTCCTATCATGCACACCATAGTGCACGCGGTACAGGCATTCAAATTCAGATTACCGGTGTGCAGGCAGCATTTGCTTATGGCGGACAAACATCCAGTTTAGTACTTAAATACCCCAAAAGTGCGTATCATGCACGCGAAAAAACTCATTTTGGCGTATATATTCTACGAGATTACAAACTCGTACTATTGATACCATTTTTGTGATCGGGCTCTCATGATATGCAGTTTTAAGATTTTTTCAGGCGAGAATGTGCTGGTTTAAAGCTCAATTGTGGTTTATTGATAAAGATTGCGCCTTTCGGAAAATTTGATCTGACGTTGTCGGAGTTTTGAGATCCAGGCGATCGGACTCTCAGCGCGCTAATGTACCCAGCCGAGAGCAGCCTTACCTCGGCTAATCCTTCGACGTTTGCCGCTGGCTCCGTTTGGCTGAGGGCAACGTACGTTTCATAAATTTATATATGGCTATTTAACTTTGTATCATACTAAAGCGCTGATTTTGTACGCTTGCTGATTGTTTGCTTTATTTCTTATTGTATATTTTTATACCTTTTACATGGCTATTATTGACATTAAACGACATTTCAAAAGAGATAAGGTTGTTTTTTTTTTTTCATTTCATTACTTAAGATAATCCGAGTATGACAAATAGTATACCTGAATATTTTGAAATGTAAACGAAAAGAGGCAGGGTTGTTAAAATATTCGTTTTGTTAGAAATATAGCAGACATTGCAGATAATTAATCACTCGTTGCCTGAGGCTATTAAATGTTTTTTGTTGGTTTCTTTTAAAATAAAACGAAAAGGCGGCTAGTGTTTATAACAAATTTTGTTTTATTCTGGCTAAAATATACCGACAGAGATAACCGAAGCCAGTTATTTGCTACTGTAACATTACCGTATATTATTTATAGCTATTTATTACTTATAAATAGTGCATATACGTCATTAGTTACATTACATGTATTGCAATATACTTATGTTTTGAGGACCAAGTTTGTAGTCAAAGTATGGGAAGGCCATAGTCATGTAAATCATATTGTTGAGTTCGTCTGTACATGAATGGTGCCATAATGTGGTTTTATCCGCCGGCATCGGTCCTGCTTGCTTTCTAGCCTGCGCTTCACGGCAGGCTCCGTTGTGATGGGGGAGGAGCTGTGGAGGGAGGCTGTAGCGCAGCAGAGAGCCAGGGGAGTGACCTGTGAGTTGTGCTTGTTAAATTTTCAGGCTAGTCACTTTTTCTAAAAACTCCCTACTGCAAGCTTTAAGGCATTTGCAATACGAGACAAGTAGAAGCCAAGGAGAGCAAAGAGAGAAAAAGCTGAATTATTAAAGACCGTCAGCTTTTACCATGAGCATATAGGAAATTTATATCCCACTCAAATTGATGTTTTTGTTCTAAAGAAAAGGTTAATTTCACCCATTACGTCATCTACTGGTCCAGTGTCTAAATAGTTGTTTTATATCCCTTAGGGAATTTTGCAATGTCAGCAGAATATTTGGATCAGATCAAATGAGCAAAAACACCACTTCTGTAGTACTTGGCAGGCGTCCAATGTATAACCACAAACGTGTCAGCGTGACTGTCACACTGGAGCACTGAAGAACAATTGAACATAACAAGCATACTCTTAATATAAAAATAACCATAAGGGTACAATAAACAATTAAATCCTTGAAAATATGATAAGAATTAATATATAAAGTATTGTACTAAATATAGGAAATCAAAAGTGAAACTGATAATCATAAGCCATAAACGATTAACATAAATATTAAAAAGTGAAAATATGAATAGTGACCTTTCGGATCCATCTAATATATATATATATATATATATATATATTATATATATGCTGCTTTTAAGAGTTGTTTTTTATCTCACTTATAAAATTATAAACTTCCCTTTCCCCATCAATCAAAAATCAGCTGAGCTGACATAATAGACAGTCAACAGAATCACACGATGTAGTAAAAAACTGTATGCTACAGTATTTATTACAGTATCAGTTCACTATACTGCAGTATGCTGTAGAATTCATTACAAAGTGTTGTAATACTATAATGTACATTATTTCTATAAATTTACTATAGTATGGTCAAGTAACTTATTTCAATTTTGCACTGGTTTTACATAATAAGGAATAAGAATATTCTCATTTTACCACTTTCACCCACCACAAGCCCCAAAATTATATTTAACCACTTTTAGAAGCCTTTTCCTCCAATTACACAACGATGAATAAAGCTGTTTTAAACTATTGTCTAATCTACTATCTGATAACATCCCTTGAATGTCACGGAAAAGAAGACTGGATACAAATGCAAGTAAATATCTCTTTAATAGAGCTACACGCCAGGTAAGTAGACAACAGAACACACAGCAACAACACAGACAGCAGGAGAGGGTTAACACAGGACTTCGATGGCGATGAAGTGTCCGTGATGAATATGGTCCGAATGGTGATCCGTGTGTCCGTGTGAGATCCGTGAATGAAATCCAATGAGTAATCAACGAGACAGACAGGTAACAGGGAACAGCGACGAGAATCCAATCCAGGAACAAGAACACGAAACACGGGACAACACCAGGACTTCAACAAACGAACGACTGACAAACATGAGACGAAAGACGGGCGTTATAAGGCAGGGTAAATCCCAGCTGCCGCTGATCAGCAATCAGCGGCGACGCCCACACAGAACAATCAAGTGACACATCCAAAACCTACACACAGACAACAGTATGAGACAGCGGATTAGTGAACCGTGACATTGAAACTATTTATTTAGTGAGCAATATCAGCTGGCATGCGTTAATACACAAGTTAATTTGATTCAATGTACTGATAATACAAATCTTATAATTTAAACGGCTTACCTTTTAAGTACATCACAAACGGTCTGTTCTGCTGTAACTCTACGGCGCGGCTGCTACTTCCGGGAACTATTGAGAGTTTCTTGAGCAGCAAGAAACTCTCTTGAGCAGAATGATTTCTGAAGGATCATGTGACACTGAAGACTGGAGTAATGATGCTGAAAATTCAGCTTTGCCCTCACAGGAATAAATGACTTTGTGAAATTATTCAATAGAAAACAGTTATTTTTAAATTGTAATAATATTTCCATATTATTTCATGCTGTAAAAAACCGTTCCATTGGCGTCTATGGAGTTGTCGCAACTCTCTCTCTCTATGGCTCTGCTCTTATTCAACGACAGGTTAGACTTTGCCCACTTTAGAGGCCAGGACCAGCCTATGAAATGTATCCTACGGGACAAGGGGTGGGGACAAGTCAAGACGCTAATGTAGGAAAATACCCCAGCTCTGCCCAATTTCCATATTCGACCCCGCCCACGGAATACTCTCAGAGACACACGCAGAAAATGCAGACTCATGTGTGAGACCAACACACTTTTCCTCACAAAAAAGCACTTCCGTGACGCAAATACAGTACAGTCCAAAAGTTTGGAACCAGTAAGATTTTTAATGTTTTTAAAGAAGTTGCGTTGCTCACCAAGGCTACACTTATTTAATTAAAATACAGTAAAACATAATATTGTGAATATTATTACAATTTAAAATAACTGTTTTCTATTTGAATATATTTCCAAGTAATTTATTCCTTTGTGCAAAGCTGAATTTTCAGCATCATTACTCTAGTCTTCAGTGTCACATGATCCTTCAGAAATCATTCTATATGCTGATCTGCTGCTCAAGAAACATTTAATGTGTACAATTGTACAAAATTTGTGTACAATATTTTTTTTTTTCAGGATTATTTGATGAATAGAAAGTTCAAAAGAACAGTGTTTATCTGAAATCTAATCTTTTGTAACTATAAATGTCTTTACTGCCACTTTTGATTGAATTTAATGCATCCTTGCTGAATAAAGTAGTCATTTCTTAATTCTTTTCAAAAAAATAAAAATAAAAATTCTACTGACCCCAAACTTTTGAACGGTAGTGTATATGCTACAGAAGCTTGTATTTAGATAAATGCTGTTCTTTTGAACTTTCTATTCATCAAGGAATCCTGAAAAAAAAAGTACACAACTGTTTTCAACATTGAAAATAATCATAAATGGTTTATTGAGCAGCAAATCAGCATTAAGAATGAGTTGAAGGATCATGTGACACTGAAGAGTGAGTAACGATGCTGAAATTCAGCTTTGCATCACAGGAATAAATTACTTTGTCAAATATATTTAAATAGTACAGTTATTTTAAATTGTAATAATTTCACATATTACTGTTTTTTTACTGTTTTTTAATTCAAAATTAGCCTTGGTGAGCAGACGAAACTTCTTTAAAAAACATTAAAATCTTACTGGTTCCAAACTTTTGGACTGTACTGTATGGTAACACATGCTCATTATTACACTTTCTTACAGTCCAACACAACTATATGCAAAACCACCACAAACTTCATTTTCTACCTTTACAACACATGAACTGAAAGAAAAAAGTGCCAAAATACTAAATGACCTGCAGTAGAAGAGGAAAACACAAGAGGTCACAGCGATGAGAGGAGAGAAGCAAGCCATGCCATTGGTGTATCAATCTTCCTCTTCTTTCCAAATTTTCTTGACAAGAGGCGTTTATGTGGCAAATACAGTCCACTAGAATCTCTACTAATGCCCACACCAAAATTAGACACTGCAAAGCAGTTATTGGATGTTTTCTCAGCGAGTCAGTATTGCTGTTTTTTTTTTTTTTTTTAAAGAATGGCCAATAAAGGCTGGAGGGCACCCAGAAGCCATCGACTACTGGGTGTAAAGCCCAGTGAAAGCCTGATCTCTATGCACTGGAGTTTACACTGGACCTGTCTCATTACTCAACCTAATAAAATATGGTGTGTTTTAAATGATGGGAATTGTGGTTGGGCTCACACTGATTGTATAATCTACAATGTGATATCGCAGAACAATCAATCATTGAAGATACTGCAAGTGTCGCAATCGCTTGTGAAATACCCGCTCACCACTGCTCACCTGCCCGAGCTCGCGTAGGAATAGCTGTCCGCTGCCAGTTTGAATCTTCTGATAGGCGGAGATGTGAGTATCTGGGTAAACGCCACCATGCTTTAACTCTGAAAGCTGAGGTTTGTGTAACATTTTAGGATTTTTTAAACAAATGGATGCTACTCAGAGTGTCAAAGTGAGCTTACAGACTCTTCTCTGAACACACGCTCTGCCTCCTTCCAAGAAAACCTCACGAGTATTTGACGCTTTGTGTTTCTGTGTGTGTGAGAGAGAGTGTGATGTTGATGCTAATGTGATGTGAAGGAAACAACTGAATGTGTGAATCTCTTTCTCTAAGTGCCATGTTTGTCCTTCACACTTTCAAAGTAGAGTAGTGCTTTTCCATATTTGTATCTGAACTAAATTGCATTGAAAGCGCTTTTATAGTATTTTTCTAAGAAAGGGGTCAGAGATTGAATGGTTTTTTGGTAAGCAATGTAAAGGAAAATTGTTTAAAAAACTTTTTTTTATGTTCATGATTTGTACATTTGTCTAAATTCTTGAAAGGGATTTTGAATCAGATCATAAGTTTAAAAAATATCAAAATTGAAGCAATTTAGTCTAAAAATTGTAAGTTTCTGTAAATCTCTTTTACGCTAAATAAAGTTGGGCTTTTATTATATGAGCTCAAAAACCTTGGCAACTTTTGCTCTTCAGAAAAGCTCATTTTGCGCAGAATATGTTCTGCTGTCGAGTTTAAATCTGGCTTGATTTAGGCTTACGCTAATGAAATTTACAGGACTTGACCCTTTATTAAACTATTTTGAACGTTCAAAATATGCAATGATCAATACACTTTTGTTCAACAAATTAGCAACTCTAATTGGGTTTGTCAAAAATAAAGCAGAAATTTTTCAGTGAATTGGTTTACAGGAGGTGCAGTTATGAAATGGGTTTTCATTAACCATGTTAGGTCTCTTGATGATTTTGAAACTTTTGGGCAGCTTTATGTATAAGAGAAGATGAATTTGACAATGATCAAATTCACATATCAAAGATGGAATGAATGTGCAGTACTGTGTTTATAATGTGTGAATATGAGAGCATGTTTCAGTGTGACTCTTGAAAAATTCATTTGTTCATGCTCCTGTTAAAAAAAGACCTGTACTTCATATTGTTTAATATTAACTCTATTTTTCATTTATATGTTTTTTTCATCTTTTAAAAATGTAAAATAAAAAAAAAATATGACCCATGTGTTTTCCCACAGCAACTTTTACGCAATGTTTTTTTTTAACTTTATGTGGTTATTTTTCCACAGTAACAAAATAAAAACATTTAATAGTAACTCACTGTCATACAGTAACAGCCCCCCCCAGAGTAAAATGAGCGTAATACATCGACATAATCAACATGCATTAATACAGTGTGGACCAAAGGGTGGGGGGGGGGATTACAACCTAATTTATATCTGGATATAGAGTATTTAGTATAACATTTGAAAAACAGAATATTACAACATGTACATATATAAACATGTACAGTATAATGGTGGAGCTGCTCTTTACGCCTCAAACTCAATCTCAGCATTACTGTGGTGACGGTCTACTGGGTCCAGACTCCAGTTCATCTACTAGTTGAGGTTCATTCTCCTTCAGCAGTCTGTAGAATTCTGCTTTTACAGAATCTCCTCCAGAGTCAAGAGCTTCCAACAAGTCTCTCATTTTCTGCTGTTTTGGTTCCGCAGCTTTAATCTTTTCCCCATATTTCACTAGTGATCATGTTTTTGCTCTTCAAACTGTCAGCAATCGCCATCACTGATGAAACTCTCTGAATGAGTTTACCTCCATGTGTGTTCACAAATTCAATTTCTGATTGAAACAAAAGATGATTTGAGTTCATCTTCAGACGAGTGTACAATATGTGTGAAACAATTACAGAAATAAATATGTAATTGAAATATTAAGCATTAAAGTCAGACCTGGTTTAGGGGGTTCTACACCTTTACTTGGTGCTGTTGATAAAAAAAAAAAAAAAAAAAACATTTGAGATCACTGAGAAATCTGTCATCACAATCTTTTAGGTCTCACTCCCTGCAGGGAATAACCACTATCCTCCGAGTACCAGCCTTAATTCACCCCAAAATGAAAATTCTGTCATTAGTTACTCACCTTCATGTCTTCGTTCAGACTTTTGTTCATCTTCGGAACACTAATCTTTTTGATGACAATGCTGTCAGATTTCCTTTCATAGACTGCCTATGCAAAAGTTCATAAAGAGATTGGAAAACAAATCTATATATTAAACAAGTGGTTTAGTCGAAGTTTTCTGAAGAGAATCAATCACTTTTTATGATGAACAGATTTAATTTAGGCTTTTACTCGCATGTAAAAAACTTTATCAGCGAACATAAGCAGAAGCTCAACCAAACTGGAATAACGCATGAACAAACCTCTTGGGTGCTCAAAGGTGCCGCGCAAAATGAGAATGAACCTTGCGTTTGAGTTTCTGGAAAAGGTTTGTTCTTGTCTTGTGCATTATTCAGGTTCGGTTCAGCTTCTGCTTATGAAGGAGATTATTTAATGACAGAATTTTCATTTTGGGGTGAAAGGTTACTAGTACCACTTTGACGTTTGTGGTTCTTACATTGCTGTCTATTGAGGGTCAGAAATCTCTCAGTTTTCATTTAAAATATCTTCATTTGTGTTTCAAAGATGAACAAAAGTTTTACGGGTTTGGAACGACATGAGGGTGAATAAACGATGACTGAATTTTAATTTTTGGGTGAACTAGTTTTAATTTTTATCATTTAATTGATTTATTTAAAATTGGCAGAAAATACCTTTCATAGTTTTTAGCTTGTGTAGCTATTTTAAAGAATAAACTTCCCAACACTGTAACCAAGGGCATATACCTGACATTTCTCACAGAGGAGTGTTTATAGATACACTTAAAATCTCTCCCAAACTTTTTCAAATCACTTCCTCCTACACAAGCTTTTAACAACAGAATTTCAAGACTACCTGTAAGAAAGATTCGCCGTCTGTTCCACACTTCCTTCCCACCTTCAGTTTTGTCTAAAATTCCCAGTCTGACCTCCTCAATGTTGACATCCAGAAACACTTCAAATGTGGGATGATAGTTTGGGCCAAAATTAAACTCAAACATCTCAGTCTGAAAACAATAACACCAACATAAAGGTAACATTATGAGGTTGTTAGTTGTGACTCTGAATTCTGATTGGATGAGCTACATTTAAAGGCCTTAAAATGAAATTGTTAACAGGTGTCTGTCTGTCATTTTACATACATTTAATATTGATGGGCCAAGTTGCTAGACTTTAAAGGTGCCATAGAATTAAAAATTGAATTTCTTGGCATAGTTAACTAGAGTTCAGTACATGGAAATGACATACAGGAGTCTCAAACACCATTGTTTCCTCCTTCTTATATAAACCTAATTTGTTTAAAAGACCTCCGAAGAACAGGCGAATCTCAACATAACACCGACTGTTACATAACAGTCGGGGTGTACGCCCCAATATTTGCACATGCCAGCTCATGTTCAAGCATTAGACAAGGGCAGGATGTCTGGATCTGTGCACAGCTAAATCATCAGACTAGGTAAGCAAGCAAGAACAATAGCGAAAAATGGCAGATGGAGTGATAATAACTGACATGATCCATGATTACATGATATTTTTAGTGATATTTGTAAATTGTCTTTCTAAATGTTTCGTTAGCATGTTGCTAATGTACTGTTAAATGTGGTTAAAGTTACCATCGTTTCTTACTGTATTCACGGAGACAAGACTGTCGTTATTTTCATTTTTAAACACTTGCAGTCTGTATAATTCATAAACACAACTTCATTCTTTATAAATCTCTCCAACAGTGTGTAATTTTAGCTTTAGCCACGGAGCACAGCCTCAAACTCATTCAGAATCAAATGTAAACATCCAAATAAATACTATACTTACGCGATTAGACATGCTGCATGACGAACACTTTGTAAAGATCCATTTTGAGGGTTATATTAGCTGTGTGAACTTTGTTTATGCGCAAGCTCCGTGGGCGGGAGCGTGAGCATTTAAAGGGGCCGCAGCGTAAATCGGCTCATATTTAATGATGCCCCAAAATAGGCAGCTAAAAATTTTATTTAAAAAAATTTATGGGGTATTTTGAGCTGAAACTTCACAGACACATTCAGGGGACACCTTAGACTTATATTACATCTTTTAAAAAGACGTTCTATGGCACCTTTAATAATCTACAGGTAGAATCATGAACTATATGGTATATATGTTTATTCTGATATTTATAATTAACATAATTAACAAAAACTGTGGTGACCAGTCGCAGCACTATATACATACCTTCCCTAATTCATATAATAGAATATTATACACAGAATAATTTGACATGTTATACATCAACATATAACATTCTAAAATTCAGTTGAAATTCAAATGTTATTCAATAAATATTGTTACCTTTGGTTGCACTTCACATTCCTCTGGCTCACAACACAGACTATATTGTTGGTAAGGAATCAGGTGACATTTTGAACTTGTCTCAGTGTATTTTTTATCCCGGTGTCTGCTCTGGACCTTGAGGAAATTGTGTAGAGGGAGAGACAAAACAAAAATGGGGGTGAATTTACATCAACATTTCTGCTACTGTCACACAGTATTTCAGCACAAACCTGCATCATATTAAAATCACCAAATGCACTCTAGTTCAACCAGGTGTTAACTACATATATACAATAACATCATCACGGAAAGCAATAATGATAATGTCAATATACAAAGGCCGTAATAATGTATAAACACAAATATGCTCAATGTGTATTTTTATTTTATAATACTCTGTTAAACAGAAAGCGCAAAGAAAAAACAAAAGAACAATCCGTTCAGATATCAATACCTCTGATACTGGAACATTCTCTGGAAGCAAGTGGACATTAAGTTTTTTCTTTTCAAGAGATAGCGCTTGAAGGAAGAGCAAAACCTGGCCTCTAATGGGGAAGCCAAGTTTACTTTTTATCCAGACAATGACAAAATTGCTGAGTTCTCTGATGTCAATGATCACATGAGTTTCTGTGACTTTGAGTGGCTGTATTATTTCTACATTACCACCAGTGAAATGTGCCACAGCCAAACCGCCCTTATTTTCCTCTGCAAAATACATTTAAGAATTGTATTATTTGGTAAAATAAAGGTTGCGTTTTTATAATTATACAATGACCAACATTTTACATGAAGTGCTTTTTATGTAATCATTAAGATCTCTCATCTCACTCCTTGCTAAATATTTATATACATACATACAGTCAAGCCAAAAAATTATTCAGACCTTTTTTATATTTTTTTTGTCCATTTTTACTAGTGGGTGCAGGACACTATAGTTTATGTAAGTGAGGATAGCAAAATAAAGTAAACTGTGACATATTATCCCCCATAATTCTTTATACAGTAGACTACAGGTAAAATTGATAAATCCATAAACCAAAAATTATTCAGACACTTTGACCTTATTCAGACATGTTTGAATTATTCAGACGTTTTGCTTAAAGCTGCAGTCCGTAACTTTTTTGGTTAAAAATGATCCAAAATCAATTTTTGAGCAAGTACATAACCAGCCAGTGTTCAAAACTATCTCATTATCTTAGCTCGATTCACAACGGTAAGCTTGTAATAATGTTTTATAATAAGAGCAACATGGTGGATTTCTGCGAGAAATTCGAGCATGCAGCAGTTCGTCTGTGCGTCATTACGTCACGTCCGTAAACAGAAAGGAAGGAGTCCAGGCTAGTCGGTTTTATCACGTGAGGATGCTGCTGGTAGCGGATCATTTATAGCCTTTTCTCACAGCAGCTGAAATAATTAAACTTATCATTTTGATGGCGGATTGTAATCCAGAAATATCCAAATGACCATCATCAGTGACAAATGAAGATTCACCCGTAGTCAAAAAGCAAAAGACTTTGGACTGTGGAGTGGCTACAGAAATTGAAATCTACTGGTAACGCTAATACACACTAAATACACAGTCATGCAATGCTGATGTTGTTAACATTAACAATTTGAGAACAAAGTATAACAGTAATAATAATTTGCATGGTTTGACATGATCCAAGCTAAGCGATCGTTAGATTTAATCACCATTGGCAGAGCGATTAATTGTAGGCCTAATGCTTTTTTCCTCAGATGGTCAGAACAAAAGTGGCAGACATGTTACTTACTTGTTCAGATGATATTTTCCAGTGATAATTCTTATTTTGGTCATACTGTAACGTCACACCAGCAGAGGAAGCCCTCTCCTGAGTACTGACTGTGTGCCACTCCCTTTGCTTCATGAGTCACTTCCTGTTTGTGGGACATTTAGGCATGGCTAGGCTATCTGGCCGTTGCGAAGTATTGCCAGTTTACCTGCCTTACCGAGCATTTATATCATCATTGTCTTGCTATCTTGTGTATGACCATTGCCTGTTTAGTTCTGTTTCTGCCTTTTGGATTTCCCCTTTGTTCTGTTGTTTGGACTGGACTGCCTTATTGTTTCTCTACCTCTGCCTGCCTCACGTTTATGCTACCTGCCTGTCGATTTGGACTTGTTTGCTGTGGATTTCATTAAAACGACTGCATATGGATTCTAAAGCCGCCTCAGCGTCATTACATAATACTTTGCCAACGATGAATCCAGAAGTAGTTTCTAATCTGCAGGCCGCGGTCGCTTAGAGTGACATCCTCAAAGAATACCAAGAACAACTGGGCAAAGCGCAAGCGGCTAACGACTATCTCACACAGTATTTACGATCACTATCACCCACTTGTTTGCTGTGGATTTCATTAAAACGACTGCATATGGATTCTAACGCCGCCTCAGTATCATTACACATACTTTCAAGATGTCGAATCTGTGATTCTGAAGTACAGTAACCACACCAGTGCAATGACTGACAGCAAGCATTAGATTCATTTGCGCTGAGGAGCCGTGCCGATGCACAACCCACGTACAGATAACTGTTCCGCATATGACTGCAATTGCAGGTTTCAAACAGCGACAAAGAGGAAGAAAAAAAAAAAAAAAAAAAAAAAAAAAAAAAAAAAATCGCAGACTGCAGCTTTAAGTGTTATCTGACATAATTAAGATTACTTTTTCTGACACAGTTTAAGTCTGAGATCTTGTCATATTTTATTACCATTTTACCAACTATAGTGAATAAACTGAATTAATGAATGAAATATGTAAGGTTTATGAATAAATTTGGGTTTGACTGTATCCTCAATAGATGCCGTTTCAAGTAATTGATGTGGAAATTGTCAGTCACTGTTTCATAAATTCTATACAGTTGTTCCAAGACAACAACTGTGAAACATTATTATTTAGGATGTAGCTATAAACATACCAGAGAATATTTCACAGTGTGGAAAGTGCAGTTGTGAGACTGAACCTGCTGAACAGTCAATGTTGTACAAGGGTCCTGCAGGCTGCATCTGACCCAAGCCATCTAACAGACGAGGATCCCATGAGACAATGTTATACAGCATCTTTCCTTCACCCTCCATCACAAACACAAGGTTGGTCAGACTGCACTGAAACTGACCAGCATGTGGACACAGAAATCTAGAGGACAGAGTAATCATTTTCATATTAAGTCATAACTACCTGCATCTTTTATTTTGTGAAAATGCAGTATAACTCTAATTTACAGTTTGTCAGGGCTGCAAAGCATAAATTTTTATCAGATATCATTGTTAAAAACTCACATTGTTCTAGAACGCTATTTATGACTATCGAGTCTGTCTTAAATCCTCCCGTTAAGACTCCATCTGTGATCTCTTCTTCTGATTGTGAAAATTTTCTTAACTTTTTTTTTTTAGACAAAACCAACACTACTAGAGCACAAGTTTTCACTTCAATACTGCCTCTAGGCCTACCTGATCCCCTTTTTTCCAGTTCACAGTGGAGTGAATTTGAACTGATCTCCCTTCAGACATGCAGTGAAATCACTTCAAAACTGAAACCTACTTTTTCCCCTCATGACATTCTCCCTTCTCGCTTCTTAAAACAGATTTTCGATATAGTCGGCCCGGACATCCTAGGCATCATTAATAATTGTTTAGCCACCGGAACAGTTCCAGCCTGTTTTAAACTAGCTGCTGTGATTCCTATCCTCAAAAAAACAGTACTTGACTCTGCAATATATGCAAATTACAGACCCATCTCTAATTTGCCATTTTTATCTAAAATTCTTGAAAAAGTTGTATTTATACAATTGAGGAACTACCTGTAAATCAGCTCCATCTCTGATATTTTTCAATCCGGCTTCAAAACCCTTCATAGCACTGAGTCGGCTCTTTTAAAAGTCTTCAATGATATTTTAATGGCCACAGATGCTGGTGATACCGTGGCTTTAGTGCTTTTAGATTTGAGCTCTGCTTTCGATTTTGTAGATCACAAGATTCTTTTATCTCGGCTTGAATACTCGATTGGTATCACTGGTACTGTGTTGAAATGGTTCCAATCGTTTTTGTCAAACAGAAGATTTACAGTCAATTTAGGTGTCCACTCATCCTCAGTGGCCCATGTCACCTGTGGTGTACCCCAAGGGTCGATCCTAGCACCGTTATTATTTTCGCTGTATATGTTACCCCTGGGATCAATTATGCATAAATTCGAGGTTGTCGTATCACTGCTATGCGGACGACACACAACTTTATATACCTATCAAACGTAAAGATAACTCAGCATACAAGAGACTGGAGGCCTGCCTGCATGAACTCAAACTATGGCTTACAAATAACTTTATGATACTTAATGATGACAAAACCCAAATCATTCAATTTGGGCCAAAAGAGCACCCAGATGCAGACTTAATCAACCTTGGCACCCTCACTTCTTATCTTACTTCTGATGTTAAAGATCTAGGATTTCACCTAGATAATGGTCTTAAATTAGACAAACAAATCAACACTACAGTTAGTACCAGTTTTTATCATATTCGCAAGTTAGCTAAAGTCAAACTTTTCTTAAGCAGGAAAAGTTTGGAAACAGTTATTCACACTTTTATCTCAACTCGACTCGATTACTGTAATTCTTTGTATTCTGGGTTACCTCTCTCTTCCATCTCTCGCCTTCAAATGGTCCAAAACGCGGCAGCCCCTCTACTCACAGGTAGCCGCAAACATGACCATATTACACCAATCCTACGTTCTTTACACTGGCTGCCAGTCCGATACCATATCCACTACAAGATTTTGCTATTCGTTTACAAAGCTCTCCATAATTTAGCCCCCAAATATCTATCTGACTTGATTGTTATGTACAATCCTTCGAGATCACTTAGATCCCAAAATGGTCATCTTTTGTTGGTACCACGATCTCGTCTGCAACGCAGGGGAGACCGAGCTTTCGCAGTGGCAGGCCCTAAACTGTGGAATAGCTTGCCACCACCAGTCAGAACTGCTTCTACGCTTGCTGAATTTAAATCCATGCTAAAAACACATCTCTTTTCCTGTGCTTTTAATTGTTGATAATTTGTAGGTGTTCTTTTATATTTATGTTCTTTTTCCTTTTCATTTAACTCTATGTACAGCACTTTGGCCAGCTCAGGCTGATTTTAAATGTGCTTTATACATAAATTTGAATTGAAAAAATTTATGCTCAGAAACTTAACACCTTATTTTCTATAGCGTGTCTCATAAAATAAAAATGTAAACATAAAATAAAAACAATAGTGTATGTATTAATACCTGTATGTATTTTTGTGTTTGTCCTCATCATCTCCGTGAATGAGTTCAGGTGTGAACACTTCTGCATCTTCTGAGGACTGAAGTAAAGAAAATAAGAAGGGAATAGTTTTTCCTCCAAATACTGTTATTGAACATATTAAATGTTAAAATTCTGCAAACATTCTGAGTAACAATACTAAATTAGAATAGACTTTTTCATTTCCAATATTTTTGTGTGATGAATTACTGTGAATCTGGAGATGGTTTGGAAGATATAGTATATATCTGGCAAGGCAGCAAAAGAATAGAATAGATTTAAGAAAGAAAGAAAGAAAGAAAGAAAAGAAATCCTCTTAATGGCACAGCCATTTCCAGTAATTCATTAACACAGAAATATCACAGACAAAATTAATAAAATTTATATAACAAGAAAGTGACAGATGCTACTCACAGACTGGGCTGACGATGATTCAGCTTTTAATGATGAATAAAACACAGAATCTGAACTCTCTCCTACAGCAAGACAAAACACAGTTACAATACTAGATCAGTGGTTCTCAAACCTGTCCTGAAGTACCACCAGCCCTGCACTTTTGTATTGTAGTTTTGTATACTTTATTCTATATAGGCTTATTCAAAAACTCAACTTTTAAGAAAATCAGATCAGATCTAATAATTTAACTGTCCCCTACATTTCGGTCTTTACATTTATGCTGATATATTCAGAATAGTTGTTTGCAATCAATAAGTGGATTAAAAACACTGAAAACAAAGCCACTGAATATTTAAATAAAAAGACTTTTCATTATCTGGTTTCACCAATTTGGTGCCTAGGGTTAAAAATATAACTCAAACCTACACTGAGATTATTTTCTGCATTCTCGATCCTAAAATTAAAACAAATCAGAGCGCTATTTAAAATTGACTTTGGTAACTGAAATAATCTAATTAAATTGACTAAATCAAAGTAAATAAAACATAGCTCCCTTTCGATACGGTTCACTCGCATGTCATCAGTTTCTGATGCTTAAGCCCCGGGTATACTTCAGCCGTCCGCGTTCGTGCACCCCGCCCCTCCCAAATTTCGAGACTGCGCAGACGGTGCGCGTGCAACAGCAAATGCGCAAGCAGGAAAGAAGTGTCCACTAGGTGGCAATACGCACAGTACTGAGCACAATGTGCAGTTGTCGAAGAAGAGTGTGTAAAGAACGATTCAAAAATAAGAAGAGTAAACTCAAAATCATGCCTTCTCAATCGTTTTTGATTCCTGTTCTCTTGGTGTATCTTTTGAACTATGCTGCAGTGGTGGCTGCTCTCTTTTTCTTCTCCTGCCTAGCAAATGTCCGGTTGTTTGGTAATAGTATAGAAAAAATTGCACTGCGCATGTGTCATCCGCACGCATCCTTGGTTTAGTATACTTTGAAAGACGCGCGGACACGACTGCGCGCGTGACGCGTCCGGGCGCGGAAAGTGAAGTATAGCCGGGGCTTTATGTGGAAAACTCAGTTTTTCTCTGAATAGACAACTGCCTATTTAAGTCACGCTGAAAGCCATTTTCGTCAAAATGTTTCTCCTTCAAGTGCGAAGATCATCTTCTCACTATTCTGAAAACAGCAAGATAAGAAGCCTTTCTGCTCACCATCGAATCAAGCCCCTGCAGCGGATTAAAGGCACTTCAGCAGCCGCAGTTGATTCAACGCTTCTCCCCTGTGGATATCTAGTGAAAGTCAAAGGAGCAAATAACAGTGGCGTTTGTTCCAAAATGTCGCATGCTTTTAGCAGGCCAAGCTTCTCCTTGACATGGACGAGAGTGGTCCTGACACGACAGCCTTCAAGGAGCTGTGCAGCATGACTGACCTCGGCCTGCACACCATTAAGTCTATTGGTAGTGCCATGGCCAATCTGGTGGTCCTCGAGCGCCACCTTTGGTTAAACTTACCGGATATCAAGGATATTTCAGGCACAAGGAGGAGGAGGCTAAGTCCCACAGAGGCCGGACCACCCCCCAAACGTATACATGTTTCCACCTCCCAACCCCGTTCAGATCCGAGCGTTGGAGGCGTTATGTTTGCTGCCAGTACTGGGTCTGCCCCACCAGTGGTATGTGTGCCCAGACCTCTTTCCGCTGCTATAGTAAGTCACAGTTTCACAAAAAGAGCATTCCTCATTATCCTGCCATAAGCGCCAGCCCCCCGCCACAGTGTTGCAGGCTGCCATCTGTGGCTATTCAACCCCTTGCTGCCTGGAGCCAGGCTTGGGAAGTCACTCCTGGCGTGTCAAATTGGGTTTTAAAAATAATCAAATGGGGTTACTTGCACCAGTTCGCTCGCAGACCCCCACTTCAGGGGTGTGACTCACACATCGGTCTCGGACATCAAAGCTCACATCCTCTGAGCCGAAGTACAAGCTGTGCTAGCAAAGGGCGCTGTGTAGGAAGTCCCCACTGCCCGCAGCGAGTAAGGCTTTTACAGCTGTTACTTCCTCGTCCCCAAGAATGATGGCGGCCTCAGACCCGTCCTTGATTTAAGATGCCTGAACCACGCTCTGATAAGATGGCCATTCAGAATGTTAACTTTGAAACAAGTCTTCTCACAAATCTGCCCAGGGGATTGGGTTTCATCAGTGGATTTGAAGGACACATACTTTCATATCCAGATAGCCCCCCATCACAGACAGTTCTTGACATTTACGTTCGAAGGGGTGGCTTACCAATATACAGTCCTACCATTCGGACTGTCCCTAGCTCCTTGCATCTTTATGAAATGCGGCCCTCTCCCCTGAGACGGATGGGAGTATGCATCCTGAATTACCTTTATGATTGGTTGCTCTTAGCCCAATTGAAAGGAGGAACTATGTGAGCACAAATCTCTGCTCCTCAGCCACTATCCACAATAGCTCACTGTTCCCCAGCCAATACATCTTTCCTGGGGGCAGTATTCAATTCGTCGCAAATGCGGGCCTGGATTTCACTGGAACGGTCCCTGAAAATTTAGAGACTAGTGGCATCATCCAGAGTTGGGGACAACCTCCCCCTGAAAATATTTCAGAAGCTATAGGACCTCATGGCAGCAGCTTCCTCAGTAGTTCACTTGTGCCTGTTACATATGCGGCCACTACAACACTGCTTGAAGGCACACATCCCACCTCGAGCGTAGCGCGAGGGCCACCTCATTCTCAGGATGACCCATGGCTGTACCAAAGCCCTGGTCCCCTGGAAATCGCCCAATCTGTATCAGCTGGGAGTAGAACTGAGCTTGTATTCCAGAAGGAAAGTAGTCATGACGGATGCCTCCAAGATGGGTTGGGGTGCCTTATGCGATGCAGCCAATGATGAGTTGGCACATCAACTGCCTTGAAATGATGGCAGTACTTCTAGCCTTCAAAGAGTTCCAGTCAGAACTCTCAGGGGGCACCATGTCCTGGTCCGGTTGGACAGCATGACAATGGTAGCCTATATAACCCTGCCTTATATCGCCCTGTAGTCCAAGACTGGTTGCCCACTGATGCTAAGCAGGGTTGTGTCTGGTCAGTACCTGGATGGGAGACCTCCTGGTAAAACTAGGCTGCTGCTGGAAGAGGCGTTAGTGAGGCCAGCAGGAGGTGCTCACCCTGTGGTCTGTGTGGGTCCTAACGCCCCAGTATAGTGACAAGGACACTAAACTGTAACAAGCACCGTCCTTCGGATGAGACGTTAAACCGAGGTCCTGATTCTCTGTGAACATTAAAAATCCCATGGCACTTCTCGTAAAGTGTAGGGGTGTAACCCCAGTGTCCTGGCCAAATGCCCTCCATTAGCCTTTACCAATCATGGCCTCCTAATAATCCCCATCCTTTAAACTGGCTCTATCACTCTCTCTCCTCTCCACCTACAGCTGGTGTGTGGTGAGCGCACTGGCGCCATTGTACTGTGGCTGCCGTCGCATCATGAACATGATCTCTGAGGCTAGGGCGCATTCTACCAGGCACCTTTATGCCCAAAAATGGTCTATTTTTTCTGTCTGGTGCTCATCCCAAAAAGTAGACCCTCTGTCTTGCGAGATCATTTCTATTCTTTCATTTCTACAGGAGTTGTTGGACGGCGGATGCACCCCATCCACACTCAAGGTATATGCAGCAGCTATTGCTGTGTATCATGCTCCACTAGCTGGCCAGTCAGTTGGGAAAGCACAACTAGGTGATCAGGTTTCTCAGAGGGGCCAGGAGGCTATTGTCCTGAGGGCACTTCATGGCCCTCCATTTGAGTGGCTGACCTTCTGCCTCTCTCGCTAAAGGCCGCCGTGCTGTTGGCTCTGGCGTTCGGTGGACGCTTCCTGCCTTGAGTTTGGGCTCAATGACAGCAAAGGCATCCTTACACCAACACGAGGCTATGTGCCTAATGTCCTTTCCACGCCCTTTAGAGCACAAGTCATTTCAACTTTCCCCGGTTCGGGCCCTTAGGGTGTACATTGAGCACTCTAGCCAGTTCAGGCAGTCAGAGCAGCTGTTTGTGTGCTCAGAGGCCACTTAAAGGGGCTACCAGTTATTCCCACTAGCTTTCAAGTCCTTCAACTTGCAGTGCCCTATTGTGGTGAGGGCCCACTTCACCAGGGGAATGGCCTCCTCTTGGGCTTGGACTAGCGGAGTGTCCATCGTTGACATTTGCGGCCAGTTGGTCCTTGCTGTCCACCTTTGCCAGGTTCTATAACCTAGACGTCTCTGCTCTTCAGGCACGGATATTGTCTGCCTAGTCAGTCCCCATCTTCGGGGGGTTTTCTGGTGACATCATGCTCTACAGCAGTGGTCACCAACCCGTCGATCGCTGATCTTAATCACTGTCCCAGTAGCTCCCGAAAATAACAGAAATATGAGAAATATACAAAAAACCAATGCATTTCTCCAGTGTCTGTACTGTATTTTAGTATTTATTTTTTCTGTTATTTTCGGGAGCTACTGGGACAGTAATAGAGGTAAATAGCTCACATCATGCCTGAGTCTGTAAACGGCGGTTAACAAGAGGCCAGAGACGCTGAAAATGGACGTAAAGAGAAGAAAATTCTGTAGCAGGCAGAGCAGCACACTGTTCACAATGCTCGAAAAATGTAGAAAGTATAAATATTGAATTGGGGGTGAGGGGTTATACTGTATGAATGTATCTCTGAAGGGAACTTACTGTCTTCAGAAAGGTTTTGCTGCTTTGTTTACAGCAGTAACCAAGGAAACGCTGTATGACTGCTCTTCCATAAGCGCCACCTGCTGTCAGAGAGTGAGTTTGCGCCTCATTTGCAAGTTTTTGTTTCATGTTTTTTTTTGTGTGTAGCATATAATTTCACAAAAATAAAGTCAGACCATTCTATTTTTGCTTTAAATCTTCAAAAACAACTGCTCATGCAATGTGTGTAGCATCTTTGTTTGGTTCAAAGATTAAAATGCAGTGGTTAAATTAGCTAGATATTTTTGTTTATAATAATAATAATAATAATAATAATAATAATAAAAATATCTGCAACCAGTATTGGAATCGGCCAATTTGCTTGTAAAAATAAATAAATAAATCAGAATCTGAATTGGTCATGAAAAAAATACTAAATACAATCTAGGCTGTCTTTTTCTATCAATTCTTTAATAGGTAGATCTTGTCTTTCATAAAGGTCGAGGTCAGGGATCTTGGGCTTAAAAAGGTTGGTGACTACTGCTCTACAGGCTCCGGTTCTGGACCCGAGCCGTCTTGTTAGACACACATTTTATGTCCCTACCTCTGATAGCCTGCCATGGGGCCCTTGTCATCAAGTGCTCCCAGGCTAGAGGCTCGCAGGACAGCTTCCGTTCTGTGCTAGTAACACAACACTATTGGATTTCGTTCCCCATAAGCGTCAGAGATTGACAATGCAATGTGAGTGAACCGTATCAAAAGAGAATGTTCTGTGCAGGTGCACAGACGTGAACCAATCTGGCTTCACTATTCAGAGAAAAACAGTTTTCCCCAGACGCAATGCTCGTTCATGTTATCTCAGGGAAACAATGTTACGTCAGTAACCGGAACGTTACTTGCAACTTAGCTAATTTATTTATTAGGAACTAAAATATTAAATGGTTTAAACAGAACAGTCTCAAAAAAATTTAAGAAAATTAAAAGACAAGCTACCACAGAAAACATGTCACCACTTGTGGATCTTCTAATGTTTACGACAATGGACGGGAGAGGAATATTTAAAAAGCAAACAAACTTTAAACATTTTGCTTACTTTTGCTGTCACTCTTTTCTCTCTTTTCTATCTTCAGCTCCACCTTTGTGAATCTCTTTGCATCTGGCTGAATAAACATGGATTTCCTCCAGCTAATGAGAATAACATTCAAGATGGATAATGATTACCCTGCAAAATTATTATTTATTTTCTGTATGTCTACAGAAAAATAATATAAATATTGAAATAAAGAAAAGACTCAAGAAATGTATAGTAAAATCTTACACAGTCATTATCCAACCCATCTGCTTCAATGACTGCTTCAGGGACTGGATTTTCACAGGAATTCATTTCTGCTATTTATACTGAAATAAATTTTTAAATAATTAACTACATTCATTTTAAAACTGTAAGAGCTTCTGGTTTACATGGACAATGTACAATGGCTAGGGAAAACCTAAGGTTTTAAAGATAATTAATATCAGTAATCAAGTGGAAAATCAATCAAGTTATTTTTAAGTCAAATTTTCACAAGTAATAGGAAAACTGCATAAAACCTACTTAAATTTCCAAATATTGAGTTACCTGAGTTCAATCAGACTGGGACAGTTCTGAATGAGGGAAAGGATATAGGGGGCCAATATGTTAGTCAGACTTAAAACCTGTAGACGGACTTTCTTCAAGTCAGACACAGATTGCAGGAACGTCAACAGGCGAATTTCTTCTTCTTCAGCACCACTTAACAACAACAAAAAAATATGTATTTTTGACATGCTGGTTCTCAAGCACAAAACTTGAGATCTACATACGTATCAAACTAAAAAAAATAATAAATAATAAACACCAAATAAATTGATTCACTTATTGTGATTTAAAAACATTAATGACATTTTTGATCTTTAAACTGTCACGCTGCTGCTCTGGTGGAGATGTACTCCCTTGTCAATTCAATTAAATGAAATTTATACGAAAATTAAAAAAAAAAAAAAAAAAAAAAAACTTTATACAGAAAAATTTATGTTTTTCAAAATGTTTGGCATGATGGCAAATGACAGCATACTGACCCTAAAATGGGCAAGGCCATAAAGAGACATCATAAAATTAATTTATTGCTATTTTCCATCTTCTTAGGACACAAATAATACAATTCCAGGATTTTTTTTTAAAAAAAACATTACTTTTATTTTTGATTTTAATGTTTGTATCACCCACGTCATGTTGCCCGTTTGGGGGTATAAATCAGTTGAAAACAGAATGCATGTTTGGCAATGGGTGTTACAACATTTTAGCCACATTTTTAAAACCATTTATTCTCTCATAACTTAAACTAAACATTCTTTGTAAAATTAAGTTGAACAATAAGTATAAATGCCTATTTATGAATAATTGTATATGCTGTATAATATTTAATACGCAAATTTCTAGAGCCTATAAATTATCAACATGACCAAAACTTTGAGGAAAACCTGTTGTACACAATCACTTCATGCTTCGCTCATAATTCAGACTTTTTTTTTCTTTTTTTTTTTTTTTTTTTTTAAGTAAAATCTTTCTTGCACAGAAATCCTTAATGTTTTTTTTTTGAACTTTATTATGAATACACACAAAACAAAAAGAAAAACAAAAAACATGAACATTGTCCTGAGAGTGGGCTTCATACATTATTTACAATCAGAAACAACAAATTAAGGCATAGATTGTGTCCTATTTCAGAAAGTCAATAGCTGGACCCCATCTTCTTTCAAAGGCTGTGACTTTTAGTTGCAGTTGTGCTGTCAACCGTTCCATTAAATAAACTTGTCTTAACTTTTGTATCCATTGCATAACGGTAGGTGGCTCAGGCTTTAGCCAACAGATTGTTATCATTTCCTAGCCGTCATTAGGAAGAGACGGAGAAGAAATGCTTGATCTTGTGAAAGGTTGTCTGGAAGATGTCCAATAAAAAAAGTTTGGGAGTCAAAATATATGTTCACTTTTAGTAAATTTTCCACAACGCCCTTAATGTCCCTCCAAAAGCAATGTATGATGGGGCAATCCCAAAATAAAGAATGATTTTATAAAGTAAATGTAAGATAAACATTTAGCCTACTGTATTGAAGCAACTTGGGTTTACTTGATTATTCATACACCATTTTTTAATATTAAAAATTAAAAATTCTTTTGACATTTTTGACATGTTTGACATGTTAATGTAAATGTCAAATATGACACAACAGACTTTTGGGGAACATTTATTTGTCCATCTCCCAATTATTATTGATTGCAATGAATGCATATATATGCCATAAAGTCTAATGTATAAATATGATACTCAACAAAAAAACACATATGCATGCATATTAATATAAGTTTGCATGTTTTTTTTTTTATTGTTGAGTATCTTATTTCACACACACACACACACACACACACACACACACCACACACCACACACACACAGCTTTATGGCATATATAGCAATTCATTCATAATAATTGGAGAAGGACAAATAAATGTTCCCCAAATGTCTGTTGTGTCATATTTGACATTTACATTAGCATGAAAAAAGTGAAAAGAATTTTTAATATTTAACATTAAAAAATAATGTATGAATAATCAAGTAAACCCAAGTTGCTTCAGTACAGTAAATGTTTATCTTAAAGATTTCTGAGCAAAAAGGAGTTTACTTGATTAAAAAAAGAAGTATGAATTATCAATCAGAGGACCGAAAGCATGAAGTAGATTGTGTAAACAAATTTTTCAGCAAAGTTTGGTCATAATAACGATAATTTTATAGGGCCTAGAAATTTGCGTATAAATATTATACAGCATTATCCAATATATTCAATAGGCATTATACTTATTGTTCAACAGAATTTTACAAAGAATGTTTAGTTTCAATTATGAGAGAATAAATGTTTAAAATATTTGGCTACAATGTTGTAATACGCATTGCCAAACAAGAATTCTGTTTTCAACTGATTTATACCCCCAAACGGGCAACGTGACATGGGTGATACAATGGGTGATATTTACAGGCTAATTATGAAAAACGTAAAAATTAACAACAACTTTTTAAACATGTAAGTCCTCTCCAAATATTGTAAATATGTGAAATATATCACTTTTATCAGAAGTTTAGTAATTTCCCACTACAGGGGGTCATGCTGTATTTAAATGCTGCCTGTAAGCTAAAAAAAAAATGTATGAACAAGTCAATATACTAAATATTCACAACAAACACCCTTTCAACATGAAACCAAGAAATGAGACCCAAACTTTCCCTGACTCTCCCCACAGCCTCTCAAATGTTTGATCACCCCGTCAAAAGTTATTTGAAAAAGAAAGAATAAAGCATCCACTCACAAATATCTGTAACTGTACAATGCCCGCTCTTTCTGCAATTTCACCCACTTGATGGTGGAAATCAATGAGTCTGGACAGGTTAGAGTTAATTCTGTTTTAACGATGTTTCTGTGATCACTGATGAGCCAACAGACAACCTGAAGCAGCCAGAGATATGAACAACATTAGTGACAGCACATTATTATGTGACAAGTGAATAAATGATGGCAGTTATGGGCTTCTTACATGATGTCTCCATCTTTGACTGACACAACCTCTGGGCAGAATACACTTCCACTGTTTTCAAGCATCTTTATACTGGCAATAAAAAAGGTATATAAAGTGCATTACTGCAATTGGCATTTGAATATTACATAATATTACATATTACATAAAACTCATGAAAAATACTGAATAATTGAATGTGGCAATAGCTGATTTCTTTTGTTTAATGTTATTCTGAAATTAAAAATACTTTACATCAGTTTATTCAGAATCTTTCCTTTGCCAGCAGCGGAGATCAAACCAACATCATCATCTGAAATGCGATCCATCTTTAACCTTTTAAAGTAGAAAGAACACTGTATATCAGTATTTAATATTCATTTTACAGTACTTGAGATCAAAAATGGAATTCAGTTCATTGTTGCCTCGTGACATGAAATGCTTGATAGTTTGGCTTTTTTTGGAACTATTTCTGTTGGCAGAGAAAAATTCCTATTTATTGGCCAAATTTCCATAAAATGCAAGGAACTCAATATGAACTTATTGTTCACTGACCTAATCAAATCAAATTAATAGCCTATGTCATGTAAAATAAATATTACAAATTATTTCACTTGATAAAGCCTGCTGTAGTACTAATCAGATTACCTTCAAGGCTGATCCAATGCTCTTATTCAGTACTACAGCACTGCATTGCTTGTGTGATATTGATTACATATTAAAACCGACAAAAATATGACATTTGGAGCTTCAAAAGTAGTGAATGCATTGTGATTGCAGTAAAGAAATGTTCAAACAGTAGTATTTTTAATTGTTATTTGATATTGTTAATGTAGGTATGCTTTGCGTTCCCAAGAGGGCAGCCTTCATAAGCCAGCTCCAGGGGGTACACAAAAAGATTTAGAATTAATGCTCCTGTTTTTTATAAAAATTCCTATTACACAAGCAGGAGAGCCGTTGCAAATGTGCTATTGCAAATGTGATATTTTATACAACAGTTCAATAAAGTTATTTTTAAGTGACTTACATTTTAGACATAATATTGTCAATACATTCAATTCATTCAATTTTTTGCTCTGTCAAGTAGTTTCAGACAAAGCCACAGCAGAACCATAGTGTTTTAGTGTATTATTGTAATAAGGTCCACTTTATATACAATTTCGAGTGTTATCATAATAATATAGTCTTTGGTACATATCTTTGGTTTAATGTTGATGAAGGGGTACTTGAGGCTTACTGGTGTATTTAAGTCAAACATGTTTGGGAAAGTTAATGTGTCAGAACAGGCACAAAGTCTGAACTTTGACTCACCACAGCTCTGTACAGCAGTACAGTTCAGGCTGAAGCATCTTCAGATTATCAGATGTTACATGAAGTTTCAGGTTTCTGATGTGTTTACAGCACTGTAAGCAGTACTTCAACACCCAACAGTCTGTCATTTTCAGTGGAATATTAGACAGATCTATCAAAATCAAGCCATCCAAAACTTTATCAACAAATCTCTTCTCATGGAGCTCATAGAGACAATGGAGAATGAACAGCATGTGTTCATTTTGGTATCTCGCTGAGCACTGATTGAGCCATTCCTTAATCTGGGTTTCTATGTTGATAGAGACAGCCATGTTGTGCTTTTCAAAGAATGAGGGGATCCATTCTTTCTTACAGAGACCACAGAGGAACAGAATCACAGGCTGCGGAAGCTTTGCATGTCTTACTTCTACATCTGCTATTGAAAAGTCTCTATCAGACCAACAGGACAAAGCCCATCCTCTCTCTACAGTGTGAAGCAGCTCTCTCACTTTCCTCTGGGACTCTTCTTCATCCAGAAGGACATAGTACCAGAGCAGTGAAGAACTCCTGAAAGCTGCGATGCATGAAACTGAACATCGTCTCCTGGTGGATTCTTCTCTTAAAGAGGAACTTGCACAGGAATGGACTGTAAGCAGGATCTGAAACTGTTTCTTGCAAGCTTTTCTCTTCAAACAGCACTTGCTGTTCCAGAATCCCTCTCTCTGCCAGCTGACCCAGACTCCTCAGCAGGGTCGGGACGGACCTGCTCAAACCCCTGGCAGTGAATCTTCAGTAGAGTGGAAACAAAGTCATCATAGATGGAGGTGGTCGTTTTCAGTCCACTTGTTACTGCACCAAATTTGACCCTCTCAATGATGATCCGACAGATAACAGGAATGGAACAGGTAGTGAAGAGGGTTTCATTTGCCATCACAGAATAATATGCTTTAATGAAGGAGAACTTCTGAAAGTACTTCTCTACTTCCTTCTCATAAAAGCCCATGATCTCAGTGAAACATGATTGTCCTTTCAGCAGCTTGTTCACTGTGTCCTTAATTCTGGTGGTGACCAGCAGGAAGGACTCTGGCAGGATATGACCCCTCAACAGGGCACAAAGAATGACCACAGGTGGGGCTTCCTGAAGAGGATCAGCATATGGTGACAGTTGATAAATGTCCTGTGTGAGTTTCAGCTCATCAAATCCGTCAATGATGAAAAGCACCTTCTCTGGTGAATGCTGTACTATCAGTGAGATCTGATCAGATGTTAAACCACAATTGTAGCTCAAGAGCTCAATTAAGTTAATATCTGCAGAAATGCACATCAGTTCTTCACACCTCAGATAGAAAACTAGATTTAAAAAACTAGCAGAAATTGCTTCAGATGCCCAGTCCAACATAATCTTCTGTGCTATGGTGGATTTGCCACTGCCAGAGTTGCCTTGCAGAATGACAGTTATCGGATCATCAAACAATTCAGACATCAGAAACATTTGAAACAATTCAGACACAGAGATGGTCTTAAAACTGCCATTTGCATTTTTTTGCATGATCACTGGTTCAGTATACATGGCAGAAAATGACTCTTGTTCACCACACAGGAAGCTCAACACACTCTCATACTTCTCTTTGACTGACAGCTTATACTTATGTACAAAATCCTGAGCTCCTAAAGGAAAAACAGTTGATTAACCAACAAAATAATTACAATCATTATTTATGATTTATATAGCTATTTCTTTTTAGAAAAAGAAAATTGTGTTAAGCAGATTAAATACAAGTGTCCATACCCAAGTCTTGTCTCTTATATATTTCTCTCGATCTCTTCCTCATATATTTTGGTTTAGAAGAGTCACTGGAGTTAACAACTGCACCTGATGTTTGTGTGATGGGCTCTAAAAAATATTCAGGACACAAGTCAGCTGAATTAAGAACAGCAGTGAAAAATGTCAGCCAGAGCATAACGGCTTCATGATGAGAGTATTTAAGAGGAATCAAGTTGAGTGGGATATCAGGTGTTAGTCACTGTGATTTTGCCAAGCAAGACATGTTCCTGGATATTTTGTTGATCCTGGAACAACATTCCAATCTGAAATTTAATCTTAATCCTATCCTACCCCTAAACCTAACCCTACCCATAACCCTTTTCCCTAAAATGAGAGGTGAATAACACTTATTTGTAGAAGTAGATGGTGTAGAATGTAGATGTAGAAGCACCTAACCCTGGTTGGAAGCCAAAATTTGACATAACCTGTAAACATGTCACTCAAATCTGACTGCATGACTGAAATGTTGTTGAACATGTTGTACTTGGTGAAATCCCATCCACCATCAGGGATTATTCTGGGTCTGTAAATGGATTCAAAGTATAAAATCAAACTCACACTAACAACTTATCTACCCAGCAAACTGGTGAAGTGTGCCTGTTTTCAATATTAAATACTTTCTTCCCCATTTGCCAGTTTAATTTGCAGAAAACTATGTAGTACATAAGCCACAAAAATGGGGGAAAGTTCAGTGTCATTGTGGCTCTAGCAAAACATCTTTTTGTGCACCCAACAAGCCAGAGACAGCAATAAATGTTGACAAATTTCCTAATAAAACAGGAAGATGCTTTTTAAATAACTAATACACTAACAGTGATATAAGAGCTTATTGCACTGAATATACAGATATACAGAAAATAACCCAATATTGCATTATAACCATTTCCTTTCAGAAATATTGCCTATTTATGACTAACTGTAAAATGAGCAGTTATAGCATATCCAAACAGAAATAATGTTATGTTTGTTTGATTAAATATAAACAACATTACTTTTTTATTTTGGTAGTGTTCTCTAAACTCTAAAGAATGCAGTCAATACTGTAGATCACCAGGCTCCTCTGTTTTATAGGAGTTCAGTGTCACTGTATAAACTGACACCTCACAATCTAAAATACCATTATATTAAAACTGCAGTCCGTAACTTTTTTTGGTTAAAAATGATCCAAAATCAATTTTTGAGCAAGTACATAACCAGCCAGTGTTCAAAACTATCTCATTATCTTATCTCGATTCACAACGGTAAGCTTGTAATAATGTTTTATAATGAGAGCGACATGGTGGATTTCCACGGGAAATTCGAGCATGCAGCAGTTCGTCTGTGCGTCATTACGTCACGTCCGTAAAACAGAAAGGAAGGAGTCCAGGCTAGTCTGTTTTATCATGCGAGGACTCTGCTGGTAGCGGATCATTTATAGCCTTTTCTCACAGCAGCTGAAATAATTAAACTTATCATTTTGATGGCGGATTGTAATCCAGAAAGGTCCAAATGACAATCATCAGTGAACTGGAGATTCACCCGTAGTCAAAAAGCAAAAGACTTTGGACTGTGAAGTGGCTACAGAAATTGAAATCTACTGGTAACGCTAATATACACTAAATACACATAGTCACGTAATGCTGATGTTGTTAACATTAACAATTTGAGAACAATATAACAGTAATAATAATTTGCACGGTTTGGCGTAATCCGAGCTAAGCGATCGTAATCATCATCGGCAGCACGATTTATTGTAGGCCTAATGCTTTTTTCCTCAGTTGGTCAGAACAAAAGTGGCAGATGTTACTTACTTGTTCAGATGTTCAGAACGCACGTACAGATAACCATTCCGCATATGACTGCAATTGCAGGTTTCAAACAGAGATGGAAACAAAGAGGAAAATTGCGGACTGCAGCTTTAAATCTATATTAAACCTAGAGCAAATTCTCTCCCACAATAGTCACTATTAATAGATGTGTTTTTGCTTTTAAATTATTACTCTGAAATATTTGTGCGGCAATAATCTATTTATTTATAATAATCTATCTATAATCTATCTATTTATCTATATATTAAAAGAATTTATTTTACATAAAACAATGCGAGACACAATAAATCTGACTGACTCTAAACCCAAACCATATTTAATTCCATATAAAATCCAATTACAATTCATCTCGGTATGAATGGTCAAATCAGATTTTTAAACATTTTCTTTCATTATTCAGGACACATGTATGTAACGTCATTCAGAGTGGGATATTGTCAGAAGCTATGTCCAAACACACTCATTTCAGCTCACTTGTTCCCCACAAAATGAACTGTGACATTGAGCAGTAAATAGTGAATGCGTGTTTCAGACACAATATGCACAAATGTTTGAAATGCATATCACTATTACAAGTCATTTTATCATGAGTCAGTTGATGTAATGACAAGCAGGAGCACAATTTCCAATTTCTGTGTTCTTCAATTGTTAATCTACTGGCATCAGAACATGCCAGTAGATCAATTTTTCATTTTTAAAGTGAAAATATGGACCTACCTGTCATAGACAGACTGTGTGGAGTCAATTGCTGGCAATCTTCAATTGTTGGCAAGATTTTTTTGAAGCCATGAGAAATCTTAAAAGACAAACAAAATGGATGAGTATATTAAGCAGATCAAGTACAAGAATTGCACACAGTTACAACCTCCTTTTTGATTCTCTTCCCTGTTTGCAGGCTACATTATATATGGTCAATAATGAGTGATGTACTTTGTAACTACAGGCTCATGATGCAAACTAGGGGTGTCACAATATACCGGTATTGACGATAACCGTGATATTCAAAGCATGAAATATCGATATCGTGTTAATTTAGGGTGTGACGATATTCCGGTATTGACGATAACCACAATATTTAAAATGAATAGGATGCTTATGATATCATGACATGTAAATACTCCAGCTCCAGGTGGCAGTATTGCACCTTAACGCTGATGCCTGTCAAACAATAGCTGCTTTGCGAAAAGTAAATTTGACAGAATGGGAGATTTTCAGCTCCTTAGCTCAATCCGCAGGATTTGCCTAGCTACAGTCAGCGCGAAGGGTGGCAACACCACTAACCTTTTTACCCACCTCCGTGTCCATCACCCTGCAGTTTACGCCATTTTACAGAGTAGGTTGTGATTATTTTACTAGTCGTGGAATGGGAAATGTTATATTAACCCGTTAACAGCGGTTTTCTGTGTTCATATATTTAAATGATGCATGATTCTTTTAAGCCGGGGACACACCTAACGATTAGCTGAAACATTCTAATGCCTGGTTCAGACTACACAAGTTTTTTTGTCTGTTACGATAGTCACTGTGTCAGATTACGCGATTTTGACTCCAAAAATCTTGTCGTGTCCCGGATTTGAAACATGTCAGACTACACGTTGCTATGCGACCAATCGTCGCTTGTTGTCATGACGCGCGTGAGAAACAAGAGCGTAAACAATGACTGAAGCGGCGTGTTTGGTACTGGCTGTCTTATGTTTAGAAAAGCGCAAAAAAAGAAAGGAAACTTGAACATGGACACGTCCCTGGCTTGCTCGAAGAGGACAGTATGGGCTGTCAATCCTCCAAAGAGAACTTGAGGTAAAATATCTTTCTTTTCATATTAAAGGTCCCGTTTTTCGTGGTTTTTTGAAGCTTTGATTGTGTTTATAGTGTGCAATATAACATGTGTTCATGTTTCGCGTGTAAAAAAACACCGTATTTTTCACATAATTTACTTATCTGTATACCGCTGTTTCCACTGTCATAAAAACGGGCTGATGACTTCCTTGTTCTATGAAGTCCCTCCTTCAGAAATACGTAACGAGTTCTGATTGTGCCAGCGGTTCCTGTGTTTGTGATTCGACAGCAGCTTAGCGAACCCAGAGCCATAGAGAGAGCGCACCTTGCCTGGAAAGGTCACGCCTCTTACCATAACGTGTGCTGCACATAGTTTTACATGTGGATTATTGTGGTGTAGTGCTGAATGAACACAAAAGACAATAATTCCCGAGAGACTGAACTCTTTAATCTCCACAAGCAGCGACAGAAAATGTACAACGTTAGCACTCACTCAGAAGAGTACCTCATACGGAAAAACAGCCATATACATAAACATAGTCCCCTCTTGTGGCCATTATGTGCACTGCAGTCCAACATTAACTATGCAGTAAGGATACCACAATTATAATTTTCGGGAACCGAGTTAAACATAAATTGTAACCATTGATCTCTAAGTACAGCGTCCCTGGGAAGGCCAAACAAAGGTGATTGGACTGTGGGATGAAAATAACAGCGTTTCGACGACATGGTGACAAACACACTCTACAAACGCAACTCTTGCTCTTCTCCGTGGGAGCGCAACAAGACCACGCCCCCTTTTTTGTGTATTCCTGTGGGCGGAGGTTAGTCAAAAAACTGTTTTAGTGACGTCATTAAAGAAGGAAGTAGAGGGATGTAGTTCAAACTGGCCGTTCGATGTAGGCGACTTCTGTTAAATAAAATATCTCGCTTGGCATTGAACTTTGAGCTTTAAAATTTTACAGATTTTATTTATACTCTAACAACAACATTACACACTAACTAAAGTTTGAAACATGGGATCACAAAGAACGGGACCTTTAAATTTCAGTACTCACGGGTTGCTGAAGGGCTTCCGCTATCGTTCGCCAGCATTTTTCTTTCTTTAATCTGTCATGGTAGTCCCTCGATGAGACATCGTACAGGCAGGAGTACTATTGCCACAGCTCCACAAACTTTTCCTCCATTTCGTAATTCCACCTAGCCGCACCATCATCTCTCTTGCATTTCGCCATGTT
The DNA here is from genome assembly GCA_028476615.1 of Culter alburnus. Lineage (NCBI taxonomy): Eukaryota > Metazoa > Chordata > Actinopteri > Cypriniformes > Xenocyprididae > Culter > Culter alburnus. The sequence goes on along the minus strand of JAOTNS010002084.1, from coordinate 19,808 downwards.
TGAAAGTTGTGTACAAAAAGCGTCTGTGCTCTGATTGGTCAGTGTCACCCATGTGACGGAACCCATCGTGAAGGACCGCAAAAAAATTCAACATGCTAGTCTTTCTGCCGTGACGTTGTGAACTATCGCAGACGCGGTTTCGGTTGTCGTATACTATTACACACACTATACGAGATGAAACGATCAATTCTTGCGTCCCGACGTCCATTGTCGTTTACAAATCCCTACGACACCTTACGTCAAACGGTTCGTGCCAGATTCGGGCTAAAATCGTGTAGTCGTGAACCAGGCATAAGACTGAACTGAACACACATACCGATTGTTTCCTGCGACTGAAGCAGATTTATATACTTACACATGGAATTTTAACACCGACTGTAATCGCAGACTGAACGCGACTGGACGCGTTTGAGCGCGATCAGTCATAAGTATCAATTTACATTCATAATCGGCCTTACAATCGTTAAGTGTGTGCGCGGCTTAAATAAATAGCCTACCGCCCGCGTTTTCTTTAACTCATCTTATTCAGCGTGATGCACATGCATGCAGTTATATGCCCTCAAAATTCAAGATACACGGGCATTTTTGCCCCAACGATTTTTTGTCATTATATCATATTATAAGATGTAGTTGTATTACAATATCACTTGAGCAAAAGTGCCGTTTTCCCCAAATCAGCACAAATGCAATTCCTTCAACTTACTGTTAAATGAACAATGTGAGTTACATTTTAGACACAGTATTGTTAAAGGTGCCCTAGATTGTTTTTTTACAAGATGTAATATAAGTCCTAGGTGTCCCCTGAATGTGTCTGTGAAGTTTCAGCTCAAAATACCCCATAGATTTTTTTTAATTAATTTTTTTAGCTGCCTATTTTGGGCATCATTAACTATGCACTGATTTTTTCAGCACGGCCCCTTTAAGAGATGCGTTCCCTCTGCCCCACGAGCTCTCGACTATATATACATCGCATAAACAAAGTTTACACAGCTAATATAACCCTCAAATGGATCTTTACAAGATGTTCGTCATGCATGCTGTATGCATGCTTCGAATTATGTGAGTAAAGTATTTATTTAGATGGTTACGTTTGATTTTGTGTGAGTTTGAGGCTATGCTCTGTGGCTAAAGCTAACATTACACACTGTTGGAGAGATTTATAAAGAATAAAGTTATGTTTATGAATTATACAGACTGCACGTGTTTAAAAATGAAAATAGCAACGACTCTCGTCTCCGTGAATACAGTAAGAAACGATGGTAACTTTAACCACATTTAACAGTATATTAGCAACATGCTAATGAAACATTTAGAAAGACAATTTACAAATATCACTAAAAATATCATGATATCATGGATCATGTCAGTTATTGCTCCATCTGCCATTTTTCGCTGTTGTTCTTGCTTGCTTACCTTGTCTGTGCACAGATCCAGCCGTTAATACTGCCTTTCCTTGTCTAATGCGTCGAATGGGCTGGCATTATGCAAATATTGGGGTCATACATATTAATGATCCCGACTGTTACGTAACAGTCGGTGTTATGTTGAGATCCGAGTGTTTTCCGGAAGTCTTTTAAACAAATGAGATTTACATAAGGAGGAGGAAACAATGGAGTTTGAAACTCACTGTATGTCATTTCCATGTACTGAACTCTTGTTATTAACAATGCCAAGATAATTCAATTTTTCATTCGAGGGCACCTTTAATATTGTTTTCCCTTTATTTTGCCAAAGAAAATGTCAAAATGATGAACAGCAGAACAGAGTCCCCGTGCAACAGAAATGTTTTTGTTATAGACCATATGTAGCCCCGCCCCTTTTCAGCGCTGCACTCGTTGTCTTTTGACTTCCGGTTTGTATTTCCACAGCAATCTTACGTATTTATGAACGAACTGCTCATTTTAAAATCTTCCCGGTCTACTGAGATTTGTTAAGACATCTGCTTTAAACATAACAATGCTTATGATAACTTTCATTAACTCTACAACAGGTAAATCCACTTCACCAGCTAATTATTCTTCAACAGCGATGCCATAGAAATATATAGGGCTACCGCGAAAACGAAAGTTCAAAGACTATATTCCAAAGATGGCTGGGCGCTTGTTTCTCTGGTAAATAAGGTCTATACTGACTGAATCCGCTTTTAGAACAAATTAATCCGAGCTTCGTTCCTGAATGAATCAGTCATTTGAACAAATCGGTTGACTCACTCACTCATTAAGACAGTGACTTGCTGCCACCTACTGGCAGTTTAGTTTCATATTTAAGGGACATTTTAAGGGGATAGTTCACACAAAATGAAAATTTGATGTTTATCTGCTTACCCCCAGCCAATTGACATCCGTCAATTGAACAGAAAACAAATTGCGATATAGCTTAGTGCGCTTATCACACGGCAAAGGCTGATCTAATAAAATAGGTTGCGCGAGTTTCATAATTTCATAGTGTCTCAAAGATTCATCGCTGCGTGTGCTGTGAGTTTAACCTGCATTTTTCTGTGTATCCGATTTAAGTTGCATATATTTAGGGCCCGAGCACCAAGGTGTGAGGAGCTTCTTGGATTTCTTCTGTTTATTATTAGGGCCCAAGCCCCAATGGTGTGAGGACCCTACTGTAGGCTAATTGCTCAGTCAATTATTCTTTTTCTCTGAAATTAATCACAACTCACATGCATCAGAAGTAGTGAACATTTATGTCTGATATGGGTTTCAGAATTAAGTGTGCCAAAATGGCTCGATAGCGCCACCTACAAAATTTCATTTAAGCCCCTTCACCGACTGAAAAGCCCTTAGGTGCAAAATCTGTAAACCCAACAGTAAGTGAGATATTTTGAGTTTTCTCTGCAAAATGTTTGCAGTTTTTGCCATTTCCAGACATTGTACTTTAACGAACTCCTCCTAGAGCTTTAATCAGATGATGTTCACCCAAGATGCTCATGTCTTTCTCTCTTCAGCCGAAAAGAAATTAAGGTTTTTGATGAAAACATTCCAGGATTATTCTCCTTATAGTGGACTTCAATGGCCTCCAAATGGTTGAAGGTCAAAATTACAGTTTCAGTGCAACTTCAAAGAGCTTTAAACGATCCCAGACGAGGAATAAAGCCGCCTTTCCACTGCACATGACATTCGCATCCGATTGTCGCATTTTGCCCTCTAGCGGCAGTCGCACGGAACTTTGAAATTGGTAGTGAAGCAACCGTTACCCTCGGCTTATTCCAATCCAGCAACACCATGGTAAACTGAACGATTTTATGAATGTAACGTTAATGCATGTATGAATATATCCATAAAGCAAATTACCCTCAATACATCTAAAATAAAAATATACTAGTATATTTTATAGAGCTAATCAATATAAAAACTGGTTTAATAATCATAAAATATATTTTTTTACATAATTATTAATAACCACTATTTTAAAGAAACAGTGTTTACATAACGTTAAAGTGTTAAACTATTGGTAATTCTAACTTCGCGCTCATTGTTTTGATTAGAATACATCATATCCGGTCGGCCAGTCGCATACGGTCTAGCCGCAGAAGTTCAAATATTTCAACGCATCCGAAGCTCAAATCGGATCAGAAATTTCCGCATTCGCATATGATCGGAACTCCACGCAGCCCCCGTACTACTCTCCATTGGAAATGAATGACTTCCGGTCCAACGGCTGTCGTTTGTCGTGTGCAGTGGAAAGGCGGCTTAAGGGTCTTATCTAGCGAAACAATCGGTCATTTTTTAACTGTATATGTTTTATATAAACAGATGATTGCCTTGCACGTGCTTCCGCTTTACGCATTCTCCAAAAAGCTTACGCTGTATGTCCTACGCCTTCCCTATTCAACTTACGGAATGAACACGGCAGCAGTTACATTTTGTCCGTAAGTTGAATTGGTGAAATTTTGGTTCACGGTCGCTAAAGGGTGCCAAAACCTGGCTCTGCCTACATCGTACTTCTACAAAAATGGCTATAACTCAAGAAAGAAATTAGATATTTGCACCAAACTCGGTTCACGTGTGTATGGGCTCAATCTTTGGTCATAAAAAATTGCATCGATTGGACACTAGGTGGTGCTATAACTTGAAAAAACATGAAAACAGCTGTAACTACACAACCGTTAGTCCGATCGACTTGAAATTTGGCATGTTTTTGTATATATATCGAAGAAAGTTTGAGTCTTAAATCGATATCAATCTATCTATCTACACTATCTGTGTCTACAGTGCTTCCCACAGGTTTGAAATATACTTGCGGTGGTAGCCGGGCAAAAAATCCTCCTATTACCCACGGCACAAAAATGGTCTACTACATGTGACAAACAAATAATGTGTGATTTTTAACAGTATTTTTATTTATTGAAATTAATTTTAATCACATAACATATTACATTTAATTACATACTAATATTATGCATTATTATGCATTGTAAATTATGCAAAATTACAGCATTTAAATGGTTTACATTTTCCTATGTTCTCCTTGTTGTCATATAGTGTCTCTCTCAGTGAATGGGACACAGATTTTACTAGTAAAATTTATAAAATTAATAATATGTGTGTCAAATAATGTTCTTAGTGTTTTCTTCCTGTGGGGGAGACTACAATAATTTACTATGAATTAAATGGAAATCAAATTAAATACAATTTATTGTGTAATCAAAATACCAGTAATGCCCAAAAGAAAAAGAAAAAACTTAGCGTGTGACTTTTAATTATAAACAAGCCTGAAATACACCAGGACTCTTATTTTGAAATGTCTGTACTAATGCAGGCTGATCCTTCAGATTCTTACAATAGTCTAAAACATTTTATATAAAGGCCATGAAGTAGACATTGTAATAATTCATTGAGTTCATTAGCAATCGCTTGGCATAAATCTGCACTTTTCATTGATTGAGAATCACTTTGAAGCAATCTGAACATAGAGTCTGAAGCGCTGTTGCGCGAGCTTGTAGAAAGCGCAACAGCGCCCCCTTGTGACTTTGCAACATGCAGTGCCCGTTTGAATGTTAGCGGGAGTAAACAGTTCTGAAGCACACATAACGAGCAGGTTCAAAACGACTAGTTAATCGATCGCGGATGGTTTCATTATCTTGCACGGATATAAAAGTATAAGAGGATAAAAATAATAAAAAGCAAAAATGTGTCTCCGAATATACTTGGGCGGCCGTTATTATATGTGGGCGGCCCGCCCAAGTAAAGTCTATGTGTGGGAAGCACTGGTCTATATTTGTTCTTCACGAGTAAGTGCTAAATCCCCACTTTTACAAAGTGGGGTGTATTGTTGAAAAAGGCAGTAATTTAGCACGATTTAAGAGCAGCAGATTCTGCACGCAATCTATCATACGCATGCTGCTTCTGTGGATGCAGTCATTTGTGACTGCAAATGATGAGGTAATTTGAATAAATGCAAATTTGATGGTAGCAGCAGCCTCGTAATTCTCTTTACGTACTCTTTCACTGCTAAAACGAAAGCGTCTCATTGGAATTCACACTCGTCTTCTGTGAACGGCCCCCGCCTTGTTTGATTTGATTGGCCACCTCTCTCATTCTGACAGTTATGAGCGCTGTTAGACCGCCGATACCAGCCTAAAAATGTAACTTTTTACAACTTTTTTGTCATTCCAACAACAAACAGAGCAGTGCATAATGGAGTACAACAGAGCAACATCAATTATATCAAATATTGGGGGGGACAATTTGGCCATTTGTAATTATTGGGGGGGACATACTTGGAAATATTGTTAAACTTCCAATGGATAAACACTGGGGTGAGTAAATGATAGAATTTTATGTTAATTAAAACAGCTTCATACGGGCTAGCTTCAGAATTATAGCACAAAACTGGGAATACATAAATCACCTTTTTTCCTCTTTTTTTTAACTGGGTCACTAGCGGTCTTCCCTGTCTTGCTCTCTCCTTTTTTTGTGCGTTTCTTTTCTCGTGCGTTTCTTTTCTCTTTTGGAATCCTAATTTTACCCACGCCATCTCTTGCAGTCTACCTGATGCGTGACGAGTCAGAACTGTTAAGTGCAGTGCTGTGTTTCTGAATACCCGCACACGTCTTAAAGGGATTCACCCAAAAAAAGAAAATTATACCATGATTTACTCAACCTCAAGCCATCCTAGGTGTATGTAACTATCTTCTTTCAGACAAACACAATCAGAGATATATTTAAAAATATCCTTAGTCCTCCAAGGTTTATAATGGTTGTGAATGGGGGGCCACATTTTAAAACAACAACAGAAAAGCATCCATCCATAATCAAAGTAATCCTTATGGCTACAGAGGGTTAATAAAGGCCTTTTGAAGCACAGGGATGCATTTTTGTAAGAAAAATATCCGTATTTAAAACTATATAATTTCAAATAACTAGCTTCTGGCACAGTGGCGCCTGTAGCTGTACGGCTGTACGCACTGTGCGTACCCTGAGAGGTCGCTAATTAATGCAGTTTTTATTTTTTACATAATTTTAAAATTGATTATTAAAATCTATCTGCGTACACTCACGACATATTAAGAGAGCAAGAGAGAATGAGAATAAATAAAGGTGTGCGTTTGTGTGTTGTAAAGTCTAATGTGTTTATGTGCGTCCATGGGTGGGCGTGGGGGATATAGGTGAAAAGAAATCGGATTGGATGAATTAGTTTCGTCGGTTTTTCCACACATGAAAAATGACATTACAGATAGTAAATGTTTAAAAAGAAGCTCAAAACGCTCTCCAAAACAGCTAAATTCGATTGAAATATTTACATAAAGGCCTAAAACTTGTAGGGATGGAGAAATTAAAGGTGCAGTATGTGATAATTTTGTCCGCTAGAGGTCGCTAGAGGCCTATTCAAAACAAAGGCGTAGCTTGATGACGGCAAGTTTGAGTGTGGAATCTTGGGACATGTGGTCTCCACCTCAACAGACAGTGCAATAGGACTTGGGAAGAAAACATGTTAATGGATGCGATTATTAACGTTACTGTAGTATGAAGCAGAGCAGGACCGAGTGTTGCGGGAGCTGAACGAGGAGCTGGAGCGATTGCGCAACACACGCCTCACGAGCAGCGGAACTTTTATTATGCCACAATCGCCGGCGCTGCTTCCGCTTTACCATACGTATCATATGTATTGACAGCACAATTTTTATTGTGAGGTTATGATGTAAAATTATGATAACTACACTGTAGCTGCTACAGTAACTAACAAAATCTATCCAATACTGGATTTCGTAAGTGTCTGAAAAAGACAATTTTCACATGCCACCATTACATATTGCATCATGCTATATTGCAATACAATACAGCAAATATAGTTTGACAGTAAATTATCAAATTAATTGATTACTGTTTAGTCAGATGATATGAAAACGATTACCACTTGTTCAACAAATATATACACTCGTGTACATTCAAACACAATAATTGGGCATACATAGCAAATGCGATTTCAACGATTTGCGCGAGTAGATTACATACAAAGTCAATGCAAAGACGCGATCAGACTATGGATCAGACGCGTCCTTGCGCACGTCTAGAAACGCAATGCCCCGTGTTTGGCGTGTATGCCCCATAATACTAATCGTCTAATCGTTATAATGGCATACATTTTCTGTAAAGATACGAATCAAAACAACTCATCTGTCGAGTAAAACACAAGCGAGATCGGCATCTCTTTCTAGGTGAAGTTTGTCGCGAAGCTCTCTCCATCTAGAAAATGCAACACCGATATTGATCCTCGCTCTTTCTCTCCACTTGTCCCAAACTCTTCTTGGGTCGTTTGGTTGGCCCATACGCTTACGTTTACGGGAGCTGTCCTTGTCGACAGAACCAGCGGCAGATGGTAAACAGTAATTATGTTCCATAAATAAGTAACACAATCCACCATAAAACGTGTAAATAAGTATAAAGTAAATAAGGAACTGCTTGAAGCAAGCTAGCGGTTTGCTGGACGCTAGACACTACTTCCGCATTTGTCCACGACACTGTTGTCATGTGGTTTCTACGTCAGTAAAGGCGGTAACAAAGGGTAACTGACATCATTGACAGGCGACTGCACTGCCCCGTGTCACCGTTTAGAATGGGAATTTTCTCATGATTTACAAGTAGTTGAAAACATTAGAGATATTGTTAGTAATCAGCTGGACAAAACATATAACACTATAGCCTAGTGGTTTTTGGATATTTTAATGTGAATATCTTACAAATTGTACCTTTAAGCCTCTTAAATCTTTGAAGCTTTTCTCTAAATGTTTCGGAAAAGGTTTCAAAGCATCAAGAGTGTCGAAAACAGTGCCATCTTGTGGCAGGTAAAATTTACAGCAGCCATAAACCTGAGTGCGCAGCTCCGTTGTTTTATCCATTAAACACAAACAAAAGCCTGACGACGCTAAATGTATTTATTTTAATAATATAATTCCCATATTATTCCAAATGGATCAACAAAAACAATAATTATAGTAATACTACATACTGTTGTTTGAGGCAAGTAAATTGTGCTGTTATTTTATTGTAAATACTATTTATATGACAGAACATATAGTGATGTAATATAGGCTACAGGCTTATATATTTAAAATGTTTAGTAAATGGTCTTGAACTTCCATATACTAGGCAATGGTCTGGGTTCAAACATTCTGACACGCAAGTGAAGCATTCACGTGACTGGAAACAATGCGAGCCTTCATTGTCGTTAATCACGTTTCTCTGAAAACAATATGCACATTTCGGGACAAAGCCAAAACAAAACCAAAAATTCACGAAGCATCAAGCATATCGGAGTGCAGTTATGTGCATCAGATTTTCTAAGTGGGGAACATGAAGGAGACAGTCAATCACTCGATTTGTACAGCATAGATCTTTCCCACCAACTCAATAATTGATTTAATTGGTTTTTGCGGACAGCAAAAAAAGAAAAAAAAAAAAAAAAAAAAGAAAAAGGGAGGGTTGTAGTTCTGTGCTTGCCTGGCAAGGCCAGACTGATATATATCTACAAGATATATCAGTCTGGTCAGTCTGCCCTCCATCGCGATTCGAGTCAACTCCAAAACGTACCGTGCAAATCAGATTTGTTTATTTCAGTGACACAAACAGCGTCACTCTAGTGCGGCGAAAGTCCCTTCAATATATCAACAAAGACTGCGCACGGGAGACCCGAGAGTTTGTTCTATTCAGCTGTGAATTCAGTTTTAAATGACCAAAAACACATTAATTATTTACTTTTCGCTGTTGACTCTCTTGTCGCTTTGCTAACGTCATGCTTCCTGTTTGCTCGGATTTGCTCTGCCCTAGAAATCGAATCGATTCAATGGCCGTCCAGACTCATCCGCTGGTACAGTGGTGAGGCTGGATTTTCCAGGCAAGTTCTGTGCGTACCCTGAGATAAAATCCTGCAGGCGCCCCTGTTCCGGCAGACGACCATACACACATGACAGGTTGTGTTATACTGTATATGTGTTCTGTTTGATATTTTAATAATTTTTTTGTTTTTATTTGTTTAGTAGGCTATATTTTGATGTCAGTATAGTTTATTTAAGTTTTTATTTCATCTGTTGCCTTTTGTTGAACGAAATACGTGAGTTTGTGCATTTATTTATCCTTATAATAAATCTTAATTTATCCTATTTATCCCTATTAATAAACCTTTAACCTGCACTTTGCCTCCTATGTTCTTTTAAGTTACTTAGCCCTTTCCCAACGAGCACTTTAAAACATGGGTTCGTAACAAACATTTAAATGAAATACCAAAGAGGGCAATAGCCTACCACTCATTACATGTAATGGTGTGCTTTGTTTTTTCCCCACAGAAGACAAATTAATTTCTATAGATAATTCTGATAATTTGATAAAGATAGCCTATTATCAGAGCCGGCCCTCCCTATAAGCGAACTAAGCGGCTGCTTAGGGCCCCGCCGCCACCAGGGGGCCCCCAAGAGCATAAAATGACAGCTTGATTTTGACATTGCGCATTCTATCAGTTGCAGTTCTGGCGCATCCGTCTCAATACTGTAAAACTTGACGTTCATTTGCATCACGTTACACTCACTCACAGGACACTGCACTTATCGCAATCACAAAAGTTCATTATTTGCATGTGCTTTAAAGCATTGCCGGTTAAACATTTCATTCACGTGCTGTTCTTAACCAGAAGCATGCATGCACACTAAAAGCCTGTCAAACAGCCTCCGATTGGTGGACTTTATCTTTTGCATCTGCACTAATACTGTCAAACACACAAAAAGTTTAAATAAACAGAGTTGGTTAATCAGTTGAGATAAAATCGGATGCGCGTCTGTATTTTAGATGCGTGCCGGTCTTAAAGAAACAGAAGCCTAAAGCCCCGGGTATACTTCTCATTTCCGCGTTTGCATTATGTATTATGTTTGGAACCTCACCTGCCCGAAATCGCGAGATGTCAGGGAAAACATAAGACTGCAAGTTAAATTAATTATATAATACATATAATCTGGTAGTAAAATAAAGTGTCGCGCATTTTATTGATGCAAAGATGAATGGGATATGTTAGCTATTTTGTACTTCATTTGGAACTGCTTTTTATTCACTAAGCAGGATCGGAGAAGAAAAATAGTGCATCCACCATTGCAACATAGTTCAGAAGATACACCAAGAGAACAAGAAACAAAAAGATGGGGAAGGCATGCTTCTGAGTAATAGTAAACATGCTGCCCTTTTCCTTAAAGGGTCATGAAACCCTAAACCAAAATGTCTGAGATTTTAACAGAGGTATGTGTGTTGAACACCATTGAAGACAATGTTAGCATCTGTTAGATTTAATAGTAGGGGGGAAATGGTTAAATTTTAGTTTTTATACGCTATTTTCGTCTTCCGGGTTTAAAATCTTCATCCTGTCCACGTCACAGAGCACGATAGTACTTTGATGACTCATCGGTGTTTCATAATTATTAACGAGACTGAGTTTTTTAACCAAAGACACTCTCTTAATTATTCATGACACCACGTGGATCTTTCCAATGACGAGGACGGTTAACGGCACTAAACAGCGAGAGAGACTGACTGACTGACGGTGCATGTCCGTTGGCGCGGAGCGAGCGGGTAAGCGCGAGTGTTTTCGGTTCATTCCTATGGAAGTTGAGCCGCGCGTAAGTTAAATGTGACGTTCAACTTCCATAGGAATGAATCTAAAAATGCTCTGGTCGCTTGCTCTGCTCCAGTCGACACGCAGCCTGACTAACTGAGCGTGTTGCAGGTTCGGCGCGTAGATCTGTACGCAAGGTTTTTTTTTAAGCCTTATTTTTTTTTTCAAATATATGCATGTATAGTGTGTATATAAACAACTATATATTTTATAATGACTGTAATTACACATGTACATTAATATGTCTTCTCACAGCCACCACGCCCATTTAAGTTGCATTTTTCAAAAGATTGTGAGCTAGACTTGAGCTGAAGAGGGGGGTTCATGACCCTTTAAAGGGATAGTTCACCCAAAAATGAAAATTCTGTCATCATTATTTTTACTCGCTCTCATATTGTTCCAAACCTGGCTGTATTCATTTCTTTCATCTGCTGAACACAAAATAAAATAAGATATTTTGAAGAATGTGGGTGTATAACCAAACAGTTGGTGGTTTTTTTCAAAATATCTTATTTTATTTTGTGTTCAACAGAAGAAAGAAACTCATACAAGTTTGGAACAATATGAGAGTGAGTAAATGATTACAGAATTTTCATTTTTGGGTGAACATCCCTTTAATGTTAAATATATTTATTATTGTTATCTTAATTTCTTACAGGTCCATCTAAACTGTTCATTTTATGTAACTATTTAAGTATTTATTTTAACACTGTCCATTCTAAACATTTACATTTATTTTTTTATATAACAAGTCCTGTACGGGTCCATTTTTGGAGACCCGCCCCCGCCCGTACCCGCAAAGTTCAGCCCCCCCCCCGTCACCGAATATCCCAATTAAATCCGCACCCGCCCAGACCCGTTAATATTTGGCCGTTACCCCCCGTGCCCGCGATAAATCACACATGCTAAAATCATTCCAATTAAATGCTTTATTTTTTAAAAGTTAAAGGTTCTAACTTTTAAAAAATTCTTAAAATTCTTTAAAGTTAATTTCGTTTTGTATTAATTGTATCTTAATTTAATCAATATTTCATCAACCAATATTGTATAATAAATAAAGTAAATATAGCAAGGATGATCACGACACGGAGGCGCCGGGGAGAACTGGAGCTCGTATTATAAATGAACTAAAACTCAGTGTATAAGGTAACTTAGCCTACTTGCCTCACAGACCTGAGGAAAATATCTATATTGGAATGTCTACTTTTAAACAGAGCAATTCAAAACGAAAGAAACAGACTGCTCTCTGCTTAATCCGATGAAATGTGCATTTCTCTCAGGCGCGTTCACTACTGCGAAGATCGCGAGTCAGCATCTTCAACTTCATCTTTGCAGCCACTGACACAGAAAACACTTGTTTTAATAATAAACAATTAACATGTCTCCTTGCTATATTTTACATAATCATAAGGCTACTTTTTTGCCGGTTCTTTGTGACAGCTTTTAGGTGCTTTATTGGCAGAGCAACCCTTACATGTTAGCCTACATGAACTCATCACGACCGCATCAGCACAGAAAACATGGAGATGCAACGCTCGCTCCAACTACATAGACATCTGTGCAACTAGGCTACGAGAAATCAACAAAGTTGCACTGTCGCAGTGGTGGTGACGTGATGGGTCAAATGTCATATCGTTGTTGCGTATAATGGTAATTAGATATACAAATATCGCGCATATTTTTCATCCGCGCTACTACCCGCCCGCAAGGAGTTAATTATCCGCCCGCATCCCCGCCCGTGAATTTTAGGAATGTCACAATCTACCCGTTTTATCCACTTTTATGCGGGTATCCGCGGGTACCCGACCCGTTGCAGGACTCTGTAACAAGTTACTGTTTATCATTAGTTATTTTAACCGAGGGGCCCCCAAATGAAATTCTGCTTAGGGCCCCATCAAAGCTAGGGCCGGCCCTGCCTATAAAAGATTCTTATAATTATTTTTTCATCCATCAACAATGTCTAAATAAAGGTACAGTATTGATCTCCCCATATGTTGAAAAAGAACAAATAACTTTTACATTCTCAGAAAATACGATCTCACTTACTTTAATGGGGACTGTAGGTGGCAACAATGCTAGGTGATTTTCCTGTGCTGAAAAAGAATTATGCAAGATCATGTCAGAAATCATGTCATGAAAACTGATGAAGCATAAAGCAATATGAAGATATTCTACAATTGATTTTTAAGTCTGAAATTAGCTTGATGTGATAAAAGTGAAAATAAATAGCATAATTAATATAGAATACTTTTATTTTCAGATGGACTGTAGAAAAGACAAAGCTTTACTTATATCATAAGTAAAAAGAAAGAGTCAATACCATCAGCTTGCTTCTGAGGTTCTGGATATTTTCTCCTCCTCTTAGGTTCAGGACTGTCAGCAAGTTCACCAAAATTAAAATCTGAACCAAAAATAAAGAACAATATTTCAAGTCAGATTCATCGCATTTATATTTTCAGGAGAGTTCAATGAAGGATTGTTAAACTAATTAACATTGGCCTTTTTTTAACGGATCGCCAGGCAGGCTTATTTAACGGTGACAGGTGGACTGGCAGGCCTAGCTGTGCCGGGCCAGTACCACATGTTTTCGTGCAAGGGCAGATTTTAACCCGGGGCTGTTTGCTATTTCAGAGACCGCGAGGTCATAAACAACTATTTTTCTTTGCATTACGCTGCAGTAGGCTACACGTTTTTTTTGTTTGTTTTTTTTTTTTGTTGTTGTTTTTATCTCACCAAGACTGCAAGTTCAAAAGGCGGTAAAAATGTAGCCTAACCTAATTTATAGGCCGGGGCGACATAAATTCAGCGGTGCAAAAGCGAAGCAGATTTATCTTGTCTACTCACCGTCAGGAACCTCCATCTCAATACGGCGCTGGAAGTATGCGTTGGAAGCTCAGGAAGTTCGAATCACGTTAGATATTCTCTTTCAATTCATTCTTCGAAAATAACTTGTCGGATATACGGAGATCGTTGTCGTTATCATATAGCGGAAGCGTTCTAAAAACGACATCACCTGGCTGCAGCCTGCAACGGCTGCTTTTGTAAAAATTGAAGAATCATCTGTTTTACAATTGTATATCATATCATTGTCCCAACTCTTTATCATTTTGGACTGGAATTACCATGTTATTATTTTTATGTTTTAACAAAATGTTAAAACATAAAAATAATAACATAACAAATTATTTTTTTTTTTGTTTGTTTACATATTCAGCATATATTTTTGAAAACGGTGATGCATTTCTTTTAGGATTCTTCGATGCGATATATAAATCTTTTGTGACATTATACATTTTGATCAATTTAACGTGTCCTTGTTGAACAAAAGTATTCATCTCAACTTCTTATTTTTTAAACGACCTTACTCCAGACTTTTGACTGGACAGTTTCCACAAAAATATAGCTAAAGCAGCACAACTGTGAACGCGAGGTTGGTCAGACTGCACCAAAACTGTCCACATGTGGACATACGAACTTGGATGACAACGTTATTTATCTTGGTAATAAAAAAGAAAGAAAGAAAAGAAAAGTTTGATACCTGCGTGCATTATTCAGCCTTTTGTGCCCAATTCCAGGAGTCCATATGCTAGCCTAGCCTACTTTACCCTCCAAATAATGGTATTTAGGCTATTTTAAAAAATCGGTAATAGTACAAATATATGTACTTTTACTTTTAACTCGATGCATTTTCGATAAAAATCCTCAAACTGCGGCAATATTTTAAAAGTAGCCAAATTCTGCTGACATTTGGCGGACATGGCAACCCTGTCTGACGTGTCTCAATGCAACCAATGATCGGAAAGGCGGTCCAGTTAATTTCCTGTTTATAATTTCGCTGCGAATATTACTTTAACGTTTGTATGATATATGATACACTGGTTGAAAGTTCAGGTAATATGTGCACAATGTATCATGATGGATTTGGAAAAAAATTATTGCGGGCTGTAAGTGTCGATTTTGAGAGCTGCAGCGTTTCTTTCCCTGTCTGTTGAAGGTGGTTATATTGATGCACTAGATTATTTCCACCAGCAGAGGACAGCAAAGTCCACTTTAAGTTCAAACTAGGCTTTCCTACGGAAGCCCTAAACGGCCATGGATTATTTTTTTTCTATCTTTTTTTCTCGTGATCAGGACTGTTTTTCTCGTGATCTCGAGATAACAAAAGATGTTTTGTCGTGATCATGACATAAAAGTTATTTTTTTATTATTGTTATTTTTATTTGTCATGTAGGATAGGCTGTGATATCATGTGCGTTAAACTGTCTTCCTCCTATCTTCCATTAAAAAGAGGTGCAATATTCCAGATTTCCAAAAAACAAAACAAAAAAAACTTTAATCCAGTTGATATAGGCTAAAACAATCTTGGGATGCTGTTTGAGAAGAGTGTTTATGTATGTGTGTTGTTTCCTACAAAGAAATGTAGAAAATAACAATAGGTTACACACTATCACTGAATTAAATGACATAGTCTTAAAGATACACAATAAGATGCAAATAGAATAGCCTACTATACAGTGACATCAAAATTAGTTTTAATAAGCAATAAGTTTATCACACCGAACTACTGCGGTCGTGAAACTGTGGTAAGTCATGCAATAGTCAGAACGAAGAACACACTTTCAAGCAAAATAATTAATCAGTCATTTAACAGTTAAGTTAATCGCTTAAGGCACACAATACTGCACAAAATAAAGCGATCAAACTATCTCTGTCCGAAAATCGTACAATCTAAACCAATATGAACTAATACAGTAAAGTGGATATTTACAGTGCATCACCAGTTATATTTGGTAATATACTGCCACCTATTGGCACATTTGTGTAATTTAGAGCAGAGATTAAGTCGTGATCACGACAAAACAACTTTTGTTATCTCGAGATCACGAGAAAATTAAGTTGTGATCACGACCAACTTTTGTTATCTCGAGATCACGAGAAAATTAAGTCGTGATCATGACAAAACAACTTTTGTTACAGTTATCTCGAGATCACGCGAAAATTAAGTCGTGATCACGACAAAACAACTTTTGTTATCTCGAGATCACGAGAAAACAAGATAGAAAAAGAATAATAATCCATGGCCGTTTAGGGCTTCCGTACTTTCCCCTTTAAAGTCCGCGTGAACCAGAAGTTGCAAATGACTTTTCTCCGTTGTGACATATTTTCCAAGTGAAACGGATATTGAATAGAGGGCAGAGTTTTACTTTAGAGCTCCTCCTCTCAATATAGCAGACACACGGTTGCAGAGGAGTGGTTTACGCGTTTTCAACCCAAGCCATCAAACTGACGTTATCAGAGAAGGAACGCTATTCCAGACCGGAAGTAACTTTTCAGATTTTGATTAAATTACTACACAAACAATTTTTTTTCTGTGTTTTAACTTGCACGAATTAATTGTTTACCACAAGACTAATAATATGCATTAACAAAGTAAATAAGGTCAATTTTGATTTCATGTGTACTTTTAATTCAGGACTAAAGTTTTTTTGTCGGTTTGGTGTTCGAAGACTATTGTGGGTAACCAACAGAAAAGATGAAAACATTTATTTTGAAACCACACTATACCACATATTTACCTGATATTCATATATTATTATTACTAATAATTTATGGTAGGCCTACATAATTAATCATATAATAATAGTTTAACATTGTTTTTTATTACTTTTTTATTTTTTAATGTTTCGTTGATTAGCCTATATAGCATCCACATATTTTTAACAGGATTTGAGGGGGACCAGATGTAATATTTTAAGAATCGGCTAAAAACATTTTGTTTGACAAATAATAGGAATACTGGGAGAATATTTTGACAGACAGGTTGACCTCATACAAGTTTTAAAATCTTAATCTGGGTGTGGATGAACACATTTTAATGTTCAATTTTGAATGTAAAAAATAACCCTGATCCAAACAACCCCAATATCTATGAAAGGACAACGAAAAAAAGAAAACAACTTATGTTGCATTTGCAGTGCACTCAGGGGCGGTTTCTTCATTAGGGCAATAGGGCGACGCACCACGAAAGTGAGAAAGGGACGGATTTTTTTTCAACCAGAGTGTAAGCTAGCTGTCACTACTAGACTGTTTGTTCTGCCTCTGGATATAGTCCAATCAGCGCCAATCACGTTCTGTGGAGTACCGCCTCTTTTTGGGCGATTTCACTCTGGCCGAGAATTGCCCCGAGTGCCTCTCATAGACTTCTATCATAGACTTCCATTCAAAAAACTTTTTTTTCGAACTGCTGCAGGCACTGCAGTGCATTCTCTATGGTAGTGTTTCTCAACGGGGGCGTTCAGAGACAACGGGGGTTTGGAAGCAAGTTTTTAAAGGGGGGCGTTCAGGTGGGGGGCGTTCACGAGTTTACACCAAAGATCCAGGCAAGACAAAATTAAACGTGTAATTACTTGCAAAAGAATTGCCTACAACATTCTAAAATCTGCCAGTTTAACGCAACATGTAAGCTAGGCTATGTATCGTTTCTTTTGCAACGATTATTTTTCCAGTCAAGGACCAGCGCACAAGCGCTGACATGAATTCACGTGCACAAAAATGTGTTTCGCGCTGACAACAATCCGGTGGTGGCTAGAATCCAGCGCTGACTAGAACCACGCAGCGGAGGAATGGAAAGTTGACAAGCCATTGAAAAAGTATTGACTTAAGAACCACTTATATTTTCAAATATTTTCAATAAATGATGTTCCCATGTTCTGGTGACGAATTTTAAAATGAATGAAACTAAATTCTATTTGTACGGTAAAACTTTTACATTTTTAATGCCTAATGCCAAAATGTTTTCTTTGTTCACAAAGTAATTTGCATTATTGTTAACTCACAAGACTGTAAAGAGAAAATGACAATTTGATGGATAATTAATTCTGTAATCACATTTAGGTAATTTCGCCGTCACATCTGAGCGCAAAACGCTGCTTGGATAATTTCAAGATAGGCTAGTTAAAAATAATTAATAATACATTCATAATTTAATAATTGTTCATATGTTATTCTTTTTTTTTTTTTTTTTTTTTACTTATTATGGACACAAATTAATATGACAAACCAAATAAATTTGAATTGAATTAATTGATAACATTAAGCTGATACCAAGGTATTTAAGCCTATAATTATAACATAATTTTTATGAAAAATCATGATTGTATTTATTTTTTTATTTTTTTTCCAAAGTAAGATTAATGTAAGCAGCTTCTTGCAATACTCTCCTAAATGCGTAATAAATCCTAAGTGCACACATTAGCGCTGAAATGACCGTATAGCAGCCCATGGTCGTTTTTACTGTCCAGAATTATTAAAGAAATTCAATAGGCAGACGCAGATTATCTTGAGTTTTGCGTTAGTTCAAATGCGCGTTAAGGTGACGGAAACCATTGGCATACTCATGGTGTGTAGTGACCATTTGTGTGTAAAACACCATGGCATTATGTATTAGGCCTGACAAACAGCCCTCGACATAGAAATCAGATGTTTAAACTCGTAGTTATTTTGTGCGCGAGCGCGTTCATGTGGAGACTGCCAGTGTATGGGCACATACTTGTTTTAACCATATTTCATCAGTTTCTTCTGCGTCTCCTCACAGCATTTCAATAAACGATATCCAACAACACAATAGCTCTCTCTGTAGCGTTCCCTTCATAATGCAAAACATGCGACTTGCACGCTTAAGTTTCAGAAAACATCGCCATCGAAGTTTATATGTCTATAATTTATGTAATTATATAGGCCTAATTGTATTCTTTATATCACAGGTTTTCAAACCCTGTGTCACGAGACCTAAAAAATGGGTTGGCATTTTCAAAAAAAAAAGCATAGTCTAAATGAATAAATAAACAAAATATATTTGACTTAATTGATTAACAAAGCGAAAGAAAAAACTGTCCCCAATAGTAGCCCATATACTGCTGAGTTTGATTCATTTTTGTGAGGCGCGGCGCTCCACAAACAAGTTCAAGGAAAGGAAACTGAGAAGGCAAAAAGCGCATCCTGTTTTCTTTATTTTGCAAAAGCACAATGTTCTGTTTTTAGTGTGAGTGTATAAAAGTAAACTTCGCAGTATCGAATAATGTCTTACTCATATCTGTAAATTACGGAGTATTTAAGTTGTTTCTGCTGGTATAAGGAAACAGTCGAAGTGATCGCGCCGACGCCTCGCGTGCGCACTCAACATATTCATTGCAAACTTGACATCGCAGCCTGTTTATTATCAAAACAAAATACCGTCAGCCAAACATATAAAAAATTACACTGCTCATTTTACATTACTCTGTAGTATCCTATCTGTGCCGTTCAGCGTGACCACCGCTGAAACTGGTCCTGCCAAACACATTTTTTCTGATTTGAAGAGGATGATTTTCTTCGTCGATATTGAAACGGGAGTGAAGTACAAATCCTATTTGACACAATAAATAAAAGTTCAGCATCCAAATACATTGCTGATATGGAAACATTTGAATTCGTGCCGAACGAGAGGCTGCTTTGAGAACACCGTTTTTTTTCTTTCAGTTTCGCTTCAGATTAATTCGTTTGGACTTGTTTATAGCTACTTACAAGTTTTTATTCTTGTTCTGTATATGTATATTATATATTTTAGTATTCTTATGCTTGACTTGACTTAGTTTGGTCGCGTCAATTAAAAAAAAAAGGTTGTTCTTTAAAAAAAATGTTTGACAGCCATACTTTATATGTTGCTTATG
>JAOTNS010002083.1:0-36347 GCA_028476615.1 Culter alburnus | reverse complement strand
GCCAGTGAGCTTGGCGAGGGTTGAGTCTCTTAGCGGCCTTCAGATATTCGAGGTTCTTGTGATCAGTGAGAACTTGAAATGGGTGAGTAGCTCCCTCCAACCAATGCCTCCACTCCTCAAGGGCAAGCTTGACGGCCAGGAGTTCGCGGTCACCGATGTCGTAGTTGACCTCCGCCGGGTTGAGCTTGCGGGAGAAGAAGGCGCATGGATGGAGTCTACTTGGTGTCCCCTGCTGCTGTGAAAGGACCGCTCCCACTCCGGTGGTAGATGCGTCCACCTCTACTATGAACGGGAGGTCCGGGTTAGGGTGGACGAGGAGGGGAGCGGTGGTGAAGGCTTTCTTCAGGGTCTCAAAGGCGTTGGTGGCTAGTGGAGACCAGGACAGAGACTTGGGCTGGTGACGGAGTAGGTTGGTGAGTGGACTGACGATAGTGCTGTAATTCTTGATGAACCGGCGATAGAAATTGGAGAAGCCTAGGAATCTTTGGAGTTCTTTGATAGTGGTAGGAGTGGGCCAGGACTGTATGGCGGAGACCTTCCCTCGTCCATCCGGATGCCACTGTGATCAATCACGTACCCCAGGAACTGGACGGAGGGTTGGTGGAATGAGCATTTTCAGCCTTGAGGAAGAGATGGAACTGCCGTAAGCGCTGGAGGACCTCCGCAACGTGGTGGCGATGTTCGGCCAAGCTCCGGGAGTAGATGAGGATGTCATCTATATAAACCAGAACGGACTTATGGAGAAACTCCCGGAGCACCTCGTGGATGAAATCCTGGAATACGGAGGGGGCGTTGACCAGGCCATACGGCATCACGAGGTATTCGTAGTGTCCTGTGGGCGTGACAAAGGCGGTCTTCCACTCGTCCCCCTCACGTATCCGGATGAGGTTATACGCGCTGCGGAGGTCCAACTTGGTGAACACAGTGGCACCGCGGAGATGTTCCAGGGCCGCTGGGACGAGGGGAAGTGGATAGCGGAACTTTATGGTGATCTTGTTGAGTGCACGGTAATCGATGCAGGGCCTCAAGCCTCCGTCCTTCTTTGCCACGAAGAAGAAGCTTGAAGCAGCAGGGGAAGTAGACGGGCGGATGTAACCTTGTTCGAGTGCCTCTTTGATGTATTCCTCCATGGCCTTCTCCTCCGGTATGGACAGGGGGTATATGCGTCCCCTGGGCACTGGTTCACCCGGCAGCAGATCGATGGCGCAGTCCCATGGCCGGTGTGGAGGAAGCTTGGAGGCGCGTTGCGGGCAGAAAACGTCGCTGAAGGGGGCGTAGTCAGGGGGAACATCCACGGAGCGCTTCTCAACAGGGCTCTCGATGGACGTGGCATTCACGAGAAGAGACTTGGAGAGTGGAGGTTTTGGAACAGGAAGCGCTGGGAAGCAGTCTGGGAAGCAGTGATCGCCCCACTTCAGGACTTCGCCCGTGCGCCAGGAGATGTTGGGGTTGTGTTGTTCCAGCCACGGGCGCCCTAGAACCACGTCAGCGGTGGATTCCTCCAGAACCAGCAAATGGATGTGTTCAGTGTGCAGGATACCGATGCTGAGTTGAAGTGGACCCACGCAGTGACGGATGTGTCTGCGGCTTAGGGGTTTGCCCGTGATGGAGTGGATTTGATAGCTCGTCGGTGAAGGAGAGATCTTAAGGTTGAGTTGTCTACAGAGGGTGCCTGAGATGAAGTTTCCGGCTGACCCTGAATCAAGGAGCGCCACCACTGGAACAGAGATGTTAGCAGCAGTAAGGGTTACAGTTGTAGTGAGTGGTTTCATTTTCTGAATGGAGGGAAATATTGCACTCACCACGGGTCGAGGAGGACGGATTGGGCATGTGGAGAGATTATGCCCCATTGTTCCGCAATAGAGACAGAGATTCAGGGCCAGCCTTCTTTGTCTTTCGTTTGGGGTGAGACGAGAATGATCTATTTGCATGGGCTCGTTGGCTGGTTCTGGGGAGCTGACGGGTTCGGACCGACGGAGGAGGTTGGTGGTGGATGACTGGCCCTGGGTTCTTGAATGCACGACTGCATACGGGACCCCACGCGGATGGCGAGTTGGATGAAGCGTTCTAATCCCATGGAGTCCTCGTATGCAGCGAGATGCAGCCGCACGGAGGGTTCCAGCCCCTGACGGAACGTGGTGATGAGGGCTTGCTCGTTCCATCCGCTGGTGGCGGCTAGCGTTCGAAACTGCAAGGCATATTCGTTAACAGATAGGTTTCTTTGCTTTAGATTATAAAGTTTCTCACCAGTCGAGGAATCAGTCAGAGGTTTCCCGAATACTTCCCGGAAGTGGGAGACGAACGCCGAATAGGATTGGACGACTGGGCCTTTCTGGGTCCATAACGAATCTGCCCATTGCAGAGCCTTCCCTTGCAGTTGTGAAATAATGAACGCTATTTTAGCCGTGTCTGTGGTGTAGAGGTGCGGCTGCATCTCCAGGACCAGCTCACATTGGAGAAGGAATCCGCTGCATTCCTCCGCCGATCCAGAGTAGGGCGCCGGTTTGGCCATGGGACTGGCGGTGAATGCAGGTGAAGGAGTGGTGCTGGTGGGTGCGGAGACAGCCGTGTTGAGGGACGACGATGTTGAGGGCTGTGGTGTGAGTGCTCGACGCAGCACGTCCACGAGTTCCTGGAATGGATCGTTAGTACTCATGCCGTTAGTTGTTATGGTCCGGTCTTCTGTTATGATATAGACACGGAGGCAGAGATAAAAGCAATCCAGGTGAGTTTATTTGAATAATATGAGAACACAGAGAGGTTATGACTGTTATCAGGTACTTGAGAGATGAATTGAGAGTAATACTGTCCTTGTATGGTTTGTTTATCCAGGAGCTGAGATGAGATGAAGAGAGACGTTGGAGACACTCACACACACAGAAGGGTAAGCACATGAAGGGACCAGGAGACGAAGGAGATGAAGGAGATCGCTGGAGCAGGTAAGTCTGATGAAGGGGAGTCCTTAAGGTAAGCATTTACACAAGGTATTGCAAACGAGACCGGACAGTGAGTGTGTGTGAGTGTGGTGGTTTTGTAGTGCTGGTGATTGCAGAGTGAATGAGATGCAGGTGGCGGTGATTAGTATGCTGGTGATTGGGTGCGTGGGTACTGTGGTGAGGTGGAGCCTGGCGTGTCTGTGACAACATTCATAAATCAGGTGATAAAAACTACCACTATTAAAACTTCCCATGGTAACAGATATCTAGGGCTTCATTTGTGTTTTCCAGAGAGTTATAAGAGAGAATAAATCAGTCATTTAAGAATTCTTAAACACTGAACATTTAATAAAATGTGGTCTAACAGTATAATTCAGGTAGAAATACTACAGAAAATAAATAATGTAATCAAATTAATCAAATAAAAACCGATTGTCTTCACTGAATTAAATATAGATTATTCCTTATTAAAGCTACAAAGACATTGAGTCAGGAACAGTGAGTGCTTTTTTCTCGTTCTTTTTTAACATTAAGGACACAGACAGCAACACGTTTATTATACTGCTGTCACTTTAAGATCTAATGCACTGATTCAATATATTGATACACATCTGATTTTCTCCCAACACTCAATTAAAGGTGCAGTAAGTAGTATTTGAACTACGCTGTTGGACATTGTTGATATTTGAAATCTCTCTTCATTGCTCCGCCTCCAAAACTCACACTCCAATCTTAACCACCCTGCTCCGAGTCGGTCTCAGACTGCTGCCCGATCGCTGCTGGCATGCGAGGCGAATGTACTACCAATGACGCCAAGCACCTCATTCTCTAGCGGTCGTCAGTGCGCAGTGGTTTACCTGCACAACTCTCACTATCTGGCCGCTGTTACACACGCAGTGCGAGTGGATGTCTGTTTATCACAGCTGACGTGCAGCAAAATGCTTGACGAAAAATAAAGCGCAGTTGATGAACAAACGATAAGAAAGCACAAAAAATGAACATACAGTACACAAGAGTAAATACAAAGTGTTCGTTGTTAGTCGCAAACAGCACAGCAGCTCCAGACAATCAAAACCCAGTGTTACTCACATGATAAGCAGGATCAAAGCAGTTTTCAGGCCTTCCCACTTAGCTTTCTCCAGCGCTGGAAAGCTTTTCTAATATAAACCGGGTCCTAAAGCGCTTGCCCAGGCATAAACCTTAATTCCAGTGATATTCTTTTGAGATCTTTTGAATTGTGTCCCATCTCTCATTCTGCAGTTTTTTTTTTTCTTATTTTCAAATCTCCCTCTTGCTCGTTCTCTCTCATCGACCGTCATACGCCCCCTAATGCTGAATGGTTACACGTTTGTTGTTGGACTCGACCCGACTAACTTCCAAACAGTGTATTTGAAATAATACCGAGTCCCCCTTTAAGACATAGCGACTGCGTTTACCTGAATACTCACACGTTTTTTTACATAACTGTGTGTATTTAATCATTCAAGCACAATGATCTGCAAAAAACATCTCAATTCAGCACTCATACGCTGAAGGATGGCTTTTTGTGTCCGTGCTTTGGGTGCATTTGTCACACTACACTTTTCGTTCCATACACTTCTATTCATATGCATATGAATGCTGGAGACTGGAAATGCAAGCTCATGAGAAGAAGATTAACATTTCACTGTCTTCCAAAGGTCAAGTTTGGTGAACTATGACCTGCGTATTACATTTTGAAATTACATACAAAATATATATATATATATATATATATATATATTATATAATATATATTATTGTCTTATTATATGGACTAATATTCTCATATTTGGCAACTATACATTAAAGTACATGAGATTTAATGGTTATATATAAACTGAAACAAACTTGGATGTTGTGGAACAAGTGGGAAATAATAGAATTGGGTCAGGAGGAGAAGACAACTTCAGTGGGAAAACTTAAGGAGCTGAGGAGCTTCAGAAGGCTGATCTGCGAATTTGCCATGTGCACTGCAAATGGATGAGAACTGTGGGTACCAACTATTGCAAAAATGGTTGAGTCATTTCTCTTTGTCAGCAGAAAGACGTTCAGTAACAACGAAGCCTGTTGTGAACACTGGGACGAGTGGGATGACATATATGCTGTTCTTTGAAGCTGGAAAGCAGGTCAAAGGAAAGAAAGAAGGCAGTACAGAAACATTAAAGGCTCATAAGTCATATGACCCCATGCGCATATGATGAACGGCAGGCTGAATTGCAAGATGGACACCAAAATTTTCCTTTGCCACTTCTAATGGATGCCAGCATGCCACTGCCACCTTTGAATGCTGAGACAAGTGGGATGACATATATTTGATGAGGAAAGAAAGAAGACAGTGAAGAAACCCCACATCATTGAGTGCTGGGATGAGTAGAGTGATATAACTGGATGAGATGCATAGAAGCAGAGAAGATACAGAGAAGATAAGACTCAGCAGAGAAGATACAAAATGGCTGGCAAAGATCAATTAGCCTAATTTGGCTCATTGATCTTTGTAAATTAAATTTCAGGGGCAAATTTTCAAAAGGAAGCTTCAGGGGCAGTTGTGGTCTGATGGTTAGAGAGTCTGACTTGTAACCTGATGGTTGTGGGTTCAAGTCTCAATACCGGCAGGAAATGTAGGTGGGGGAGTGAATGAACAGTGCTCTCTTCCACTCTCATTTCCCACAACTGAGGTGCCCTTGAGTAAGACACCCAACCCCCAATTGCTCTCCCCAGGCGCAGCAGCAAAAAAAATGGTTGGCCACTGCTTTGGGTGTTTTCACTACTCACTGCATGGGTGAAATGCAGAGCACAAAGTCAGAGTATGGGACACCATATTTGGCTACATGTCACTTTACTTCACTAATTTAAGTAAATGTAAGTAAAAAAAAAATAATTCCACTGAGATGGCATTAAGGTGGGTAATTTTAGTCAAAACCTAGCGCTTCAACAAACATTTTTAAAATTCTTGTTGTTACCTGTTTGATTAAGCTCACAGACTATAGAAAACAGAAAATATAGACTATAAACACTACAAACTACACAGGTGTGTAAACAAAATCTAGATATGAATTACATCAGACCAGACTAAAATCATATCTCACTCTAAAATCACCTATAACAGCACCCAAAGAGATAAAATGGCAGATGTAAATTGTTCAGATCAGTATATGATCAAAATTTTTATTTCAGGTGTTTCAGAGTTTATCATGCAGGTGACTTTTACATCAGTTAAATGATCTTGCATCAGTATTTTTTACAGTATTTTACACTTTTCTTTAAAATGATCCTGTATCTATGACTCATGGATCGGACCTGTGCTTTTTAGACTTTCTCTACAACCCATTCACACAATGCTTCACAAGAAGTCTGGGACAGGCCCTTGACAAACACTTCAATTCACTATTTGCCTCACTCTTTTATTTATAGCCATTTTTTCCATTGGTATCAAGATTTGACAATGTGACCCGCTACAATTCTTCTGTGAAAACAGAGTCTACATGGCATTTTAAAGTAGCAAAGAAATAAATGTTAAGAATAACAGCAAAAGAACTAGAATTTAATTAATTTGAAATATAGTAAATTTAACTATTTGCAAATAGTCGGTTCATTCTTAATCATACGCATATATCAAACATCTCTGTTAGTGTTTCCTGTGTTGTCACATTCAGTTATGAATAACATGAATCATGAAAATTATACCCTATATTTTCATTTTCATTTCAAAACAGCAAAATTTGACAAAATGTTGAGTGGTTTCCATTACTGGATATTAATGTCATTCAAATAATACTTTAAACACTTTTGCAGTTTTTTTTTCACAGTGAATTTCTAGCAACCACAACTGGCAGATTTTGTTAATGAATTTAACAGCATATTTTTACAGTGATATTTAATTTTTCCACATTTTCTCAAATATTCTGACCTTGGTCAAAAACGGAACTAAAGCTACATTTGGTGTACTTTCATCATACATTTTGATCCTTTTGCCAGCTTTCTGTGTAAAATAAAGCATAAATAAAGTAATGCTGGCATTCCATGTGACAAAAGAGAATTAAAACAAGGAATCATCTCCTTCTTGTAATTATTTACATAATGTTATAATCAGATCACTTCTATAATGTTGTTTTTCCAGTAAATTTCAATATGCACATGTCTAGAGAACAAGACCTTCAGTAAAACAAAGATAAAAACACTCCTAAAAACTACAGAGATCTTAATCTCAATTATTAATTGAACTCATAGATGTGATTTGCTAAAATAAATGTAACTGAAAAGCAATTTTCGAAAACTAATCCTGTCTAAAAGTGCTATAGTGAGATTGAGAACTGACTTAAATCAACTTTTCCTGTAACAACCAAAATTCTCTCTCATTTCTCCTTCTCTCTTGTTGTTTTCACCGATCTTCCTATCAAATCAAACCTGAGAAAGCGTTAACAGGTTTGATAACCACATAATCACACCTGCAACTGTTTCTTTCTCACACACATAAACATAGTGACAGACAGTGTGACTCTTTCAATATCTCAGTCTATGTTTAAATTGAAAAATCTTGCTTATTCCAAACCCACAGCAAGAGAAACAAAGAGAAAGAGATGAATTGGCCTTGACAGCAGCGAAGTATTGCCCCCTCCTCCTTTTTCATTAAACTTTCCATTTTTTATGTGAAAAAATTAATTCTCCACCCGCTCATTTGGCATCCATCATCTCCCAGTTCTTTTTTCTCATCTCATGTATGTTTTAACATCCTCACATCAGTCTTTCTTCTCTACTTTCCTGCCATCAATATCTTTTTAGCTTACATTGAACATTAAAGCTCATTACCCATCATGTGCCACAGAGGACCATTGGCACTTTTCAGAAGTTGAAGATGACTGTTTGATTGGATGAGGTATATGGGATTACATGCCAGCTGCTACCAGTATATAACATCTCCTAGAATCATGCCAGCTCATGAAGCCAACGTTTGGCACTAGCAGCTGTTTTCCTGCATTGATCTATGTGTCTTTCCCTTACATACACATACACCACTTCATTATGAGATTCCATAGGCGTAATGGTTTTATACTGTTCAAACTGTATATTTTGGTCACCTAACCCTAACCACCCATCACAGAAAACTTTCTGCATTTTTACATTTTTTATTAAACATTGTTTAGTATGTTTTTTAAGCCATTTTAATAACGAGGATTCAGGAAATGTCCTCATAAACCATGTTACGTTGTAATTCCAGTGTAATACCCATGTCATTATACAAATTTGTGTCCTCATAAATCATAAAACAAGCACACACACACAAATGTTCAGTATCTTAGCTACAAATATTTTAGATTTTGATGAACTACCCCTGTAATATTCACTCCGAAATATATTATCTACCAACCTTTTTCAGTCTGTTGGCTTTCATAGACTTTACCTCTGCATTACAATCTTCCTCCAAATCACCTCAAAACATTCTTTCAGCATCTCTTTCCTTAAACAGTTAGATTGGTAGTTAGCATCCTGATAAATAACTCGTCAATTCAGCAGACAGTGTTTTCTGTTCTTTCGCTTTGTGTTATCTCACTCTGTGTTCTTTCTCATTGTTGCAACTCTTCCCATGTCTCCTTTGGTCTGACATTTCCCTTAAACATAGAACAGCACACACAAGCACACACTGTCACTTCAAGTTAATCGCCAGGGAACGCCTCAACGACTTGTCTCTGCAGTGCTAATTAAGCCACTTCCAATTTAGGAGTATAGGATTTAGATGACAAACAGTAAAGGGGGGAAACTAACTAGGGTAGGGCATCATCTAAACTGAAACAGAGCAAAGTTAAACAGAGAGTAGGTTCCAAGTTTTGTTGTATAAACCTACTATCAAAATTAAAAACAAAGCAAACTGAATAATGAGACTAATCCTAATCATACTCAAAATATATGCAAACATGAATCCAGATAACAAAGGTCCAGATTAGAGATAATAAATGCTCAGGATAAGACTCTCAGGGGGGGAGATAAGACTTCAAAAGCCAGAATACAAAAGAGGTCATTATATAGCCCGAACTAAATGAGGTGTTAGATGAGGGCAGGGGTGTTGAAGGAACATTAACGTTCGGCATTCTGGAGAGCCACAATAATGTCGCCTTATTGGCTGCAACTTAAGTGGGTGTTATATATGCACAGTGCTAAAAGCTTTGTTTTAAGCATGCAATGAAATATCCCCTGGATAACTGAACGTTTGCTGCATTGTTTTATCTCAAAGTACAAGAATGTCAATCGATTTTCAGTATGTGAATGAGCAGACAGGGAATGAGCAGGAAAAGAAAGCCAACAGAAATAAAGGGAAGAGAGAAAAGTAGAGTTGCTATATAGATCACTAACAAAGCTTTAGGTTGACTACCACAGGTCTGATCCCACTTATAATTACAGTCAGGGAAGAGGGAAGAGATTGAGTTAGTGTTTAATAACACAGGAGTGTAATATATTTTAATTAGGTTCAAACTGTCAGAGTCGTAGCCTTGTAAGTAGCAACAAAAACCACCCCAGTGTAAGCAGATGAGTACCTCCAATAAAGTGCTTTACTGAGCCATTTGTTAATTTGAATAGATAGTTGACCTAAAAGTGGACATTTACAGTACCATTCAAAAATTTGGGCTCAGTAAGATTTTTTTGTCTTTGAAAGAAGTCTCTTGTTCACCAAAGCAGCATTTATTTGTTTAAAAATACAATAAAAACATTAATATTGTGAAATGCTATTACAATTTAAAATAATTATATAAGGCAGCCATTCCAGTCTTCAGTGTCACATGATCCTTCAGAAATCATTCTGGTGGACCCTTTTCCCATTTCTATTTTTTTTTTTTCAGAATCGGAAATCAACAAGGTTGAATATATGTCACATGTTTGCTGTTGCTGTGGTTGCAGACAAGCATGATGAAGAAGGTGAATTCCAAAATCACAGACAGGGCTTAAATTAAGCCAGGATTAGGCCTTATTTCAAGGCATTTAAGTAGCTTTTATAAATGTGCCTTAGAAAAAAAAAAACATTACTGGTGTGCATTTTGCAACAAAACAATGGCAGTGACATATTTTAAGATATGCCAATGCAAGTTACTTTTAGTTAAAACAGTTAAGGCTTAAGCCTTGTCTGTGAAACCAGGGGTTTATTTAACAAAACTAACACTCATGAGATCACTTAAGAAAAACAAGAGAAAAGCTAACCACACCATGCAAACGTGAACGAGAACCAACAATGAGAAACTGAAACACGGGAGTATATACAGTGGCAAGAAAAAGTTTGTGAACCACTTGCAGAATCTGTGAAAATGAGAATTATTTTAATAAAATAAGAGAGATCATACAAAATGCATGTTATTTTTTATTTAGTACTGTCCTGAGTAAGATATTTTACATAAAAGATGTTTGCATTTAGTTCACAAGACAAAACAATAGCTGAATTTATTAAAATAACCCCATTCAAAAGTATGTGAACCATTGATTCTTAATACTGTCGTTACCTGGATGATCCACGACTGTTTTTTTGTTTTGTGATGGTTGTTCATGAGTCTCTTGTTTGTCCTGAGCAGTTAAACTGAGCTCTGCTTCAGAAAAATCCTCCAGGTCCTGCAGATTCTTCAGTTTTCAAGCATTTTTGCATATTTGAACCCTTTCCAGCAGTGACTGTAGGATTTTGAGATCCGTCTTTTCACACTGAGGACAATTGGGACTCAAACACAACTATTAAAAAAGGTTCAAACATTCACTGATGCTCCAGAAGGAAACACGATGCATTAGACGGGGGGTGGAAACTTTTGAATTTGAAGATCAAGGTAAATTGTACTTAATTTTTCTGCCGGGAAACATGCAAGTATCTTCTGTTGCTTCCGAAGGGCAGTACTAAATGAAAAACTAAATGGTATTGTCCTCAGTGTGAAAAATGGTTCTCAAAATCATTCAGTCATGCTGGTTCAAATGCAAAAATGCTTGAAAACTGAAGAATGCAGGAGAGGATTTTTTGAAGAACAGGTTTAAAGGAACAACAAGAGTCATGAACAACCATGTCATAGATCCAGGTAACGACAAACAGTATTAAGAATCAATGGTTCACATACTTATGAATGAGGTTATTTTAATAAATTCAGCTATTGTTTTGTCTTGTGAACTAAATGCAAACATTTTTTATATAAAATATCTTACTCAGGACAGTACTAAACAAAAAATAACATGCATTTTGTATGATCTCTCTTATTTTATTAAAATAATTCTCATTTTCACAGATTCTGCAAGGGGTTCACAAACTTTTTCTTGCCACTGTATACAGGCTAGAGGAGAAGAATCTAGATGAGAAACAGGTGAACTAAATCAAACAATCAATCAGTAATCACAGCAACTAATGGTCAACGAGAACAGGAACTAAATACAAAAAGAAACAGGAGCTAAGGCAAAATCAAACATAACATAATCATGACAGTTTTATAGCGGTGAACGGAAACTACAAAATAATATAATTTTTGCATACCATTTGGTTCAATAGCAAAAGAAAAATCCACAATAGCATTTCTATTACTTAACAAAAGAGAAAAAAATATCAAGACATTGATTACATTGGTCAGAACAGAGAAAGATGTCAAATTTGTCATCACTCTCAGCTGTTGTATTAGCTTTCATTCACACTGGCTTTCATTGTGTGATCAGTTTGTGTGTCTTGTGTTAAATTTAGACTAAACAGGGATGAAAGACCGAGAGCGAGAGGAAGACCTCTCTCAACTGGCTGCATTTCTTTTCATATTCAAAGTACACTCACCATTATTGGCCTAATATATCTAAAAGTATTTCCGTCTCAACATAAATCAAATTAGTTTTTGCATTTACTTTAACAAATCACTGATATGGCAACAGGCCGTGGTTGTCTTGGTTCCATCACTTAAAAGTACACAATGAATCAAATCACTATGCACTTTCATTTAGATGCATTTCAAAACAGCCCAATCAAAGTTTTATCATTTCTACTCATAAACTTAATGCAGCAGAGGACTTTACTGGCACGTGTGCCGGTAAGAGATGCTGAGTTGGGGAGAAGGTCTTGGCCCTCCGCAGAGGCTCCAGGGGCCCGAGAGAGCAATGAGGCAGCTGTGAAGGCTCTAATCATGACTTGGACAACAGGCCTGCAGTCTCCCTCTGCCTGGACATCTGCACTCTAATTAAATAGCTCCATAGTGTGTGCAAGCGTGCAGATGTGTGTATGTGGATACATGTAGGCTGAGACGGCTATAGGCTATGCAGCCAGTCGCCCAGGGCCCTGGCATGCTGGGGGGGGGTTCCTGCAAAATGGCCCAGAACAAATGAGTCGATAACAATATCTGACACGCAGATGCTTAAAGCTAAATGTAACAAGAATCACACTGCGACAATATCTGATAAAGTTTCCCCTCATTGCATTGCATCAAATATGTTACAGTAGGGTTTATAGAGTTCATTTTTTAGTTTTTAAGTAAACTATCCCTTTAAAGATTATAAATGCACAGCCGTAACAGTAAAAGGCAATGTGGCTTTATCTGCTGTACACAGGTTATCTTATATAGCACCTTGAAGTGCAGAGGAATTACTCTAAAAAATTCAAGTGGCTTATGGCAGATTTTTTAATAAGTCAGACTGTTTTACTGTTTACTGGCTATATCAATCATACACACACTCATGCTCACATATTATTATGCAGTCCTCTTGCAAGGTTCCTAAATTACAAACTAGTATCACAATTTTCTTTCAGGTTAAGGCAATTACAGCTTATGCATCTAAATCCTAACTATCTTCAGAGCACAACTGGAGGAAACACAGCAGACCCCTGTATTTTTCAGTAATGTGGTTTTACATGCAGATAGCCAGCGGTAGAATGAGGTTAGGGCAGGGTACACCCATGGTAAAATTAGTGACATGGCAGGCACACTGATGATAAGGCTCTGTCACAGCGTAAAATTTAGAGATGCCACAATGTGAATGTCCAAACACACATAGTACTAAGAAGTCATTGCCATGTTGACAATTATACAGCTATAATTTATATTATAGTATATTTTCATTCCTTTGCAACAAGTGTGCATCTGAGTCCATGTATGCCAATGTTTTGTTTATAACAGATATTTATTTATATTTATTAAGCCCTGTCAGTGTTTATTAAATTATCTTCTAGGGGTGTAACGGTACGCGGGGAACACGGAACATCTCAGATGAAGATAATGAGGAAATACGCCACTCCCAAGTGCATTCCAAATGGCTACATATGGCATGCGCATGCCGTGCTCACATAGGGATGATCACATAGTGCATAGGGATGATCACTTCCATTTGGAATTTGCCTCGTCAACCGTTCGGTACGAATACGCATACCGTTACACCCCTATTATCTTCTATGATGACCTTCCATTAAAGAGATAGTTCACCCAAAATTTAAAATTAACCCATGATTTACTCACCCTCAAGCCATCCTAGGTGTATATGACTATCTTCTTTCAGACGAACACAATCTGAGTTATTATAAAGTATTGTGGCCCTTCCAAGCTTTATAATGGTAGTGAATGGCGCTCCTGATTTTGAAGCCCAAAAAAAGTGCATCCATCTATTGTAAAAGATATCCACAAGGCTCCAGGGGGTTAATAAAGACCTTTCGAAGCAAAGCAATGGGTATTTATAAGAAAAATATCCATGTTTAAATCTTTATAAACTAACTAGCTTTCAGCAGACGGCCTACGCTAATCAACTTACACGAAAAAAGTAATCTCTGACTTGATGCATTGACTCGGAAGCCCAGAGGATAGAGCAAAACAAAACACCGGTCATGAATTAGAAGTCTAAAATGAGAATTTTTAAAGAGAAATATCGGAGGATTTCGATATAAGAGAAGAGGAGCTTGAGTCTGTTGCACAGCCCTATTTGTTTGAACCGCAAGAGGCGTCTAAGCTTATGCTACTCCTACATACTATACATCGCGTCAGAAGTTACTCTTTTGGCACAAGTCGACCTACTTAGGCTGTCTGCCGGAAGCTAGTTATTTTAGTTTATAAAGTTTTAAATATGGATATTTTTCTTACAAAAACCCATCGCTTTGCTTCAGAAGGCCTTTATCAACCCCATGAAGTCGGTGTATGTATTACTATTATAATGGATTGATGTTTTTTTCCATTCATACCATTATAAAGCTTGGAAGAACAAGATTGTGTTCCTCTGAAAGAAGATAAAAAGATCAATCTTGGGATAATTTTCATTTTTGGGTGAACTATCCCTTTAAGCAGTTAGATTTAAAAAGCATTTGATGCTCACACATACTCAAAGCTCCAGAGGTACCTGACCTGACACTGACAGACAGACATTGAGAGTGAATTGAGACCGTTTTTCTCTTCTGTCTTTCTTTGTATATTTACCAAAAGTTACGATCAGAGGTTGCCTTGGCAAGCCTAAGGCTGCATTCATGTAAACCCAGAGCATTCTGAAAGATCACAAGAGGAATAGAGCAAATAATATGAAAAAGAAACTACAAAGAGATCTGAGAGTAGATGTTGGAAACTGCAGATTGTTCAAAGGTACGGTTACTCTTCAAAAAAATCAGTGCATGTTCACATGAAATCTGAGATATAAAGGGTTAGTTAACCCAAAAAAGGAAAATTCAATACAAAAGCAGTTCATTTGTCTGGCTATCACCAGACCAAGCTCAATTTAAAATTTAACATTGGTCTGGAGAGTCTGTATGTATTTTCTACTGCAAAAGAGGCGTGATCTACGAGCATTACTCATGCAATTGGATAGTCCTTCAACCAATCAGATCAACGATCCGGGTGACGTAACTTTGCAGAGCGACGCGAAAACTCCAGACAGGTTTAGTTTGTATTCGTTTGTAGCATTGATCAGCGGTTTGCAGAAGCAGCAATGGCATTTGAGCGATTTTTGCAAGTTGTGCAAAAAAAACATGAAAGTGAGTGGTATTTACACCCACTCGAGCGATTTGTTTGCTAAACTAAAGAAGTCATTCAGCATCGCCAAGAGGTTAAAAGGAATTGGATTGACGGTCGTGCTTGCTGTCGCTTCTCTATCGTCATCGTGTTATACCCGCCAATAGCGAGCAAGGTGGATAAGCCAGTCTGTGATTGGTTCCCGCAAAAGTGTAACAGACGCAGTAGAAATGAATGTACGGGTTTCCAGACTGAGTTGCCGGGCGAAATCAAATCGCCGGCAGATCAGGCTGGGTTTACCCAGTCTAGCAGTTCATATGACTGATATGTGCTATTTTTAAGTCTTCTAAAGTAATGCTAAAGATTGGTATGAACAAACCAAAATGTAAGTTATTATTCACTGAAAATTCAGACAAGTCAAGATAAGTTTGATATCAGTGGTGCAGAATGTGTCTCATAACTGATTGCCGTGTTCCAAACTACGCATATTTAAAAAAAAAAAAAAAAACACACAAATGCGATTCAAGAGGTACAATGGAAAGACTTTTTTTAGTTTCAAATCAGCTTCACAGAAAATACGTTTCAATGTTACATTCAGGAAGTATTCTGTTATTTCAGTCAAAAGATGAGTGTATCAAAGTAGTCCATAAAGCAGTAGTATACAGCTATAAGATAACATAAGTTGTGTTAGTAAACATCAGCCTGGTTTCACAGAAAGGGCTTAGATTAAGCCAGGATTAGGTCTTAGTTCAATTAAAACTTTTAAGTAGCTTTTATAAATGTGCCTTAGAAAAAAAACATTACTGGTGTGCATCTTGAAACAAAACAATGGTACTGACATATTTTAAGATTTTATGTCAGTGATTTTATGTCAGTGCAAGTTGCTTTTAGATAAAACAGCTCAAACATGCATTTTAGTCTTGGACTAGCTTAAGCCTAGTCTGTTAAACTGGGGCAACATGTATTCAGTTAAGCAGACACAATGATCGCTTACACACTATGATTGATCCAAAGGCGTCATCATCTTGTTGTCTTCGCAAGTGTTGCCGTCATCTGAAATGTTATTTTCTTTACAAAAAGCTACTGTATGACTTTAAACTAATTGGAATATAGTGCACAAGTTATATGGACTTGACCTGACTTTTTTGACTACTGATTTTTTTTTCTTCTTCTAATTTTTGGAGCTTGAAAGCCCCTGGTCACCACTGCAACAAGGCATGACATCATTATATGTAAATATGGCAATTTTCATTTTGAGTTAATTATCCCTTTAAAATACATTTTATTGTTTTGTCTCTTAAAGAATATCTATTTTGCTTTCTGTGTACTGAGTACTAGTTTCATGTATTGGCAGAAGGTGTAGAAGAAAGTGTAAATGGTGAGCAGGTTTTTAAATGGTCTGAATCTGCCTATACAAATACTGCTCATGAATCTGAAAAGCGATCTACTTTTACTTTGCACACAAACTTTAAGATTAGCGATTTCATGCTGTGGTCCACTTGGAACACGTATCTAGTGCTCACAGTATTCTGGGTCACCCTAGGGAAAGGCCTAATGCAGCATCCCATGTCACGAGAGAGAGGCAAAAGAACATTTGGTATGACAAGGAACATACAGGGGTTGAATTAGAAAAAGCCAGCAAAGAAAACAAAATATTTGAAATTGAGAATTTAATGGGCAGAATTTAATTTTGTGCCTGAAATATGGAAGCTGTGCAAACACAGCAAAAGGAAAATCTTATTAGAAAGACATGAGTGTAAAATGATAGGAATACAAAGAGACAGGATGGCGAGACACTTCATATGGGAGGATGCGTATGTGAGAGCGCTTCTCAGCACCTCATAAATCCTTCATGAAATATGAGCAATAAATTAGTGTGAAAGCAATGGAATGACATCAAGGCACAGCCCTCGATATATCGTAGCATGAATGTAATGGGCAAAGACACATTCAGACACATTCAAACTAATCCTCCAGACCTCAATGCC
Source organism: Culter alburnus (assembly GCA_028476615.1). Lineage (NCBI taxonomy): Eukaryota > Metazoa > Chordata > Actinopteri > Cypriniformes > Xenocyprididae > Culter > Culter alburnus. The sequence continues at coordinate 19,499 of JAOTNS010002083.1, read as the reverse complement.
TATCCTAATCTCATCCATGTCTTCTCTGTATTTCATTTCTTGTGTGCTGCCACCTCTTCACCCGTCCACTGGTCTCTATTTCTATGTCAAGCTCAGGGCGCTGTAGAGCTCCCCTGGGACCAGAAGAATATTAACCTGCCCACCTCTCACTCACACAGGACTGCACACACACAGGCACTGACACACACATATATTTTATATTACACTGAAACAATATTCACTCAGAAATTTATAGTAAATTTCACAAAGAAATGGCAAATAACACATTGAATTAAACATGAATTTTGAAGTAGGAAGACTGAAAATAGTTTTACTCTAATAATATTTGTTTTGTTTGCAACTTCTTTCAAAGAGATTCATTAAGTGAGTGATGATGGATGAATGGAAGGCTGATTGAATTGTTTAGATTGAATAACAGTACTGAAAAAAAATTGCTTTCAAAGAGCTCATTTGTTCACAAAAATGTGGAGAAATAAAGAAAAATGGGAAATAAAGTGAAAGGACAAAGGGTGTGAGTGAAACCCTGTTGGAAAACCCAATGATTTCTAGCTGGTCATTTGCTGGTCAATAGACAAACATGGTAGACAATCTTGCTCAGGATAGTTAGGACTGGTAGACTATCTCACAGCAGCAAAACCCACCTAACATATCCCAAAACCAATGTTTTGCTTTCTAGCCATTTTAATACCTTTAAGAATGTTACATTATTTATATTCAGGTTCCCAGAGACCCCAGAAACAGTATGACCATTACATAATGCAATGAATGTTCATTCATCTGATCATTTGACATTTCTCAAAAAAACCACATGCCTACATTATGGTTAAATAGAGAGATACGGCTTCAATAATGTCTGTCTATTGAGGTTTGATTGGTCAGATGAACTTAAAATTTGAAGGGAAAAAATACAAGGTTATACTTGAAATTTCCATCATTATTTTTACACAAATCAATATCAACAGAACATGAGGGTTAAAGGTGGGGTAAGTCATATTTCAGAAACACTGTTTGGAAGTTAGTCTGGGCCGACACCAACAACAAACATGTAAACAATCAGCATTAGGGGGTGTATGACGGTCGAGGAGAGAGAATGGGCAAGAGGGAGATTTGAAGAAAAACTGCAGAGAGAGAGATAAGACACAATACAAAATAGCTCAAAAGAATATCACTGGAATGAAAGGTTATGACTGGGCAAGATCTTTAGGACCCGGGTTAATAGGGGTGTAACGATATATCGCAGTACGATATTTCGCGATGCAAAAATGTTACAATATGTATCGTAGAGTGATGTCGATACTTTTACGATATGACGGCAGTCTAATCTTATTGGTTGAGCTGCCGACGTGACCTACTCTGCAACATGGAGGTGGCAGTGAGAGAAGCCGGGTTGTCACCACATATTAAGGGTGCGTCTCAATCAGCTCTCTAGTTCAATAAGTGTTTCGCTCACACATCGAATCTTGCAAAGCAGGTTTAAACGTTTCTCGCGTCGGTCTCTTGCTTGGTCGTGTGAGAAAAGTCGTGGCTTTCTTTCACCGCAGTGCCACAGCAACAGCTGTGCTCACAGAAAAGCAAAAGATGCTTGCGATGCTTTGCTTTAAGAAGTTCTGTGGGGCCGTTCACATATTGCTTCTTTTCCGCGTGCAAGTCAGTTATTTCAAATGTAACCACGCGGCAGGCGCGCTCATAATGGAAGCAACGCGGTCGTGACGCACATGCGATGCGTTTTCCAGGGGAATCGAGATGAAAAATTCTCAACTTTTCAGAATGCCGCAAGCGCACCACAGGTCATGTGACATGAACCAACCGATCAGCTTCGGCCTTTCCGTAACAAAACATCAAAACCTCAGCCGAACAGCTGATCATAGCTGGACAGGGTGGTTTTTATATCTTATCTCGATAAATATATATCTAGTAGTAAAGCTAATGCAAGGGCTAGAAATCAATTTATCCTTTGCTGAAACTTCCTGATCCTCTTGGCAAGCGCAGTTCATGGTTGCAATGCAATAACAGACGCCACGGGAGCGCAAGCGCTTTGGAAAGGAGAAGCGGTGCGGCCGCGCCTTCCACACGTTTTTAGACGCGATATGTGAACTGTCCCTGGATTCTTAATTCTAAGTTCATGTTAAATTTAACTTTTTTTTTAAGTGACAGACAGACCTATTCAGCTGTTAATTTGAATACAGAAGGTTTTTATTAAACCTGAAATGTGATCTTGTATGTACAACAAGGAAAAGTATTGAAATTTGTTAATGTTTTTAAAATAAATGAAACTGAAATTCAAATAAGATTTTGTTCAAAATATGATACGCATCCTATCGTGAACTCCGTATCGAGATACGTACCGTATCGTGACCTGAGCATATCGTTACACCCCTACGGGTTAATATTAGAAAATCTTTCCAGTGCTGGAGAGAGCTAAACGGGAAAACCTGAAAACAGACGCAGAGGCTGCTTTGATTCTGCATCACATGTGAGTATCACTGGGTTTGAGTGTCATTGACTGTCTGGAGCTGCTGTGCTGTTGGCGACTAACAATGAACTCTTGTTTGTATTCACTCGTGTACTGTACGTTCATTTTTTGTGCTTCCTTGTCGTTCGTTCATCATCTTCGCTTTATTTTTCGTGAAGCATTATTTTGTTACACATCAGCTCTGATAAACAGACATCCACTCTCGCATTGCGTGTGTAAGAGAAGCCAGCTAGTGAGAGTTGTGCAGGCAAACCACTGCGCACTGACGACCGCTAGAGAATGTGGTTAACAACATTGTTAGTGCACTCGCCTTGTCTACCAGCAGCGATCGGGCCGGGGTTTGAGACCGACTCGGAGCAGGGTGGTTAGGATTGGAGGCGGGCGGACCAATGAAGAGAGAGGTGGGTTTGTTTGGGTTGATTTCAAATATCAACAATGTCTAACAGCGTTTTTGAAAAATGGCTTACCCCACCTTTAATCTGGTATGACCTGGTTTTTCCAGTGGGAATGATAGTAAGAGTGACTTGAACTGAGGATAAGACAGAGGGAAGATTGTGGACTGAAAGGAGGGAGAGAGAGTGAGACAGGTGCCAGGGAAGTAGAGATGCAATAGGATAGTGTTTCAATACTGAAATACAGACCATTGCTGATTGTCTCCAGCCCTCCTCTGTCCATTACAGACCCCCTGACGTGCGAGTGTGTGTGTGTATTTCATTTTGTGGCAGTGCTTTCTGTTTCATTTTGCTGTAGGTCTGCTTGCTGTGTGCCCCTGTTGTGAAGGCTTATTGGATAATAAATCAACAGAGACCAACTGTAACAAAAATGATATAAGCCATTCGCTTTGTCCTCTATCTGATCTCTTTGAATTCAGACCAGGGCTCACCACCATAACTAACTAAGGCTTTCATAAATAATTACATTTGTTCCCCCATACCTAAATGTATGTGACTTTCTGTTTTCAGATCTATCGATCTATCTATCAGCTGTAGCTTTTTATTAATAATGGAAAATTAATATGATTAAATTTAATGTAATATCAGCATTATATTATGATCGGCCAACGACAATGACAGTTGAAACTGCATCACACATTATCACAAGCTTTCTCAATATGAAGCCAACCATAATCCACAGTTTGAAGTGATTTAACAGCATTACTTTGAAAGAACTGATCCACAGAAACAGGTCAGCTCACAAGGGCACCATATAACCACTTTGTTAGCTGTAGACTTTTACAACCTTTACTTGAACACTTCAATTTCCCTTTCACTTGCTATATGTGTAATACAGCCTGAGGCATGTCAAACTGCCATACCCGTTGTATATGACCTGGTAACACTTTACAATACGGGTGCTTTGTGCATTAATTCATGCTTAACTAATGCACAGATAATCACGTGTTAATGTATGACTCATGATGAAGAACTAAACCATTTATTAATGATTACTGCATTAACAACTAATAAAGGTTCTATATGATTAATATATTATGTGGTATATGAATTGTTATCAATTAAATGTCATAATGTATCAATTCCTTAATAACATATAGTATTAACTAATTATGTAAATTAATGTGTTAATGACCACAATTAGTCAAAGCTATGTATTTCAACTTCTAGTTGTCTGTTTTACTTAATCGTTAGCTAATGATTTGCAAATTAATCATAATGTTATAGTCATGTGCCTCAACAAGTAGTCATAACATAATGATAAATTTGCAAATCATTAGCTAACGATTAAGTAAAGCAGACAACTGAAATACATGGCTTTGACTAATTGTGGTCATTAACATTAATTTACATTATTAGTTAATACTATAATGTTATTAAAGGAATTAATACATTGACATTTTACTTTGATATTATAAAGATTACAAACAGAGGTTTTAAATGTATTGGCCTGCAAAGAATGGAGCTTCATACAACTTCAGGTTAGATTAGGGTCATAATATAATGTTGTTTTGTGAAATCTTAAAGCATAGTCAAAATGAGAACAAAGAGGACAAGAAAGTTAAAGGGTTTCACCCAAAAATGAAAATTCTGTCATTTATTTCTCACCCTCATGCCGTTCCACACCCGTAAGACCTTCGTTAATCTTCGGAACAAAAATTAAGATATTTTTGTTGAAATCCGATGGCTCCGTGAGGCCTGCATAGGGAGCAATGACATTTCTCTCTCAAGATCCATAAAGGTACTAAAAACATATTTAAATCGGTTCATGTGAATACAGTGGTTAATATTAATATTATAAAGCGACGAGAATATTTTTGGAGCGCCAAAAAAAAAAACAAAATAACGACTTATTTAGTGATGGCCGATTTCAAAACACTGCTTCAGGAAGCATCGGAGCATTATGAATCAGTGTATCAAATCATGATTCAGATCGCGTGTCAAACTGCCAACGGCTGAAATCACGTGACTTTGGCGCTCCGAACAGCTGATTTGATACACTGATTCATTTGTGCACCCGATGCTTCCTGAAGCAGTGTTTTGAAATCGGTCATCACTATATAAGTCGTTATTTGTTTTTTTTTTGGCACTCCAAAAATATTCTTGTTGCTTTATAATATTAATATTGAACCACTGTACTCACATGAACCGATTTAAATATGTTTTTAGTACCTTTATGAATCTGAGAGAGGAGTGGAAGTGTCATTGCCCTATGCAAGCCTCACGGAGCCATCGGATTTCAACTAAAATATCTTAATTTGTGTTCCGAAGATTAACGAAGGTCTTACAGGTGTGGAACGGCATGAGGGTGAGTAATAAATGACATTTTTTCATTTTTGGGTGAACTAACCCTTTAAGTCAATTTTCTGATAGAGATAAAAATGAAAAAATGCTGCCCAATGCTGCACAGAAACTCCCTCGATCAGGGATTCTCAACTAGTAGGTTGCAAAACAATTTTTAAAGGGTTAGTTCACCCAAAAATGAAAAGTACTCATCCTCATGTTGTTCCAAACGTGTAAGACCTTGAAATGTTGTATAAAGTCGTTATTTTTTTGTTTTTGCGCACAAAAAGTATTCGCGTCGCTTCATAACATTAAGGTTGACCCACTGTAGTCACATGGACTATTTTAATGATGTCTTTATTAACTTTCTGGATCTCAAAAGGTGCAATCACATTGCTGCCTATATGTGGTTCAGAAACCCTTGGATTTCATCAAAAATGTGTGTTCCGGAGAAACAGAAACAGAAATTTCATTTTTGGGTGAACTAACCCTTTAACTACAGTGTGCCTAAAATCATTTTCACTGTGAAGGGTCACTTATGCGGTACAGTCTCTTCACAGAAAGAGCTAAATAAAGGCACCAACACAGAGACACACACATTCTCACACACAAACACATTAGCTGACAGAAACCTCTTACATTGTCTCGTCGTTCTGGAACTCCAGTTTTCCAGACACTTCCTCAAAGTCCTCCCCTCCGCAAGCTGTCCCATCCACTGTATGGTACGGTACCGCCACCAGACCACGTGCTCCTGATGTCCTCTGGACCTTCACCTGCATGATGCCGATGCTTTCGCTAACTCGGATCGATTCGCTCTCAAATGTAAAAATTCCTGCGTGGTCGTCATCGTAGATTGTGACGGTCGCCGTGTGGGCCTCACCAAGGGCTACGGTAGGGGCAGGTGCTCCGGTCTCCAAAGCAATAGGATGTCCATCAGCCCACCCAATTATACGGGGATTGCTCAGGCGGACATAGAAGTATTCATCTTCCTCAAAGATGTCATCATCAATAATGCCGACGGTGAGCTCTTTAAGGTTCTCACCAGGTTTGAAGACAAGTGTGCCCTCAGCAAATTCATAGTCAGAACCTGCATTGGCTGTGCCATCTTCTGTACGATAATCCACCTGGAGTTGTGCATGAATAAACATTTTAAAAGATCAAAGCTCTCCCTTGTTCTTATTAAATCAACAAATGTGTTTCACAATTTGCATCATTTAATAGTCAAGATCAGAGAATAAGTTTAGAAGTATCTTATTCCCTAGTAAAGTGAATAAACTAAAGAGTATTTTACTTTAAACTCACCTTAACAGTACACCCGGCATCTCCTCCATGCCTTTGCACAGTAAGTTTTAAGGATCCACAGTTTTCAAAGCACTGGTAGAGGGCAGGTTCAAAGTCTATTTTTGTAACATGAGGGTCATCTTCCTGCTCTTGAGGTTCCCCACTGCTGACAACTTTACGGGCCTGATCTGCTGCGTGTTTCTTCAAAATGTTCCCAGCACCAATCATCATCCTTGTTGCTTGAATGCGGTAGAAAGCTCTGCTCTTCTGTTGCTGTATCAGAACCTGCAAAGGTAAGTTTGAGAAAGTTATTTTTAACCTGCAGTTTAGTTGCAGGATGATTTCTCAAGCTGTAAAACAGCTATTTTAAATTTGCACCATTTAAATTCTGCAGCACAATCAGCACTAAATGCAATTTTCTAAAATAATAATGGTTTTCCAAACAATTCCCTAGTCTTGCATTGTTTGGACAAACAGGTGGAGTTGCCGCCATAACTCACATCATTAATAAGCCATTAGGAGTCAATGAGTACAGAACTAATTCTTCATTTGACTGTCCGACTTATGTGCATATATGCTACAACTGTATTATCCAGGTCTGTTACGACTTTGCAAAAAAGAATAAAAAAAGCAGTCAAGTGCGATTTCAGTTGAACTAAAGCATTTACATGACATTTTAAAAAAGTATTCTTAGTGAATATACCTGTACATTTATAAATAAACAATGTTTAAAGTCAAGTTTTTAACGTTTTTGTTCATATGTCTATGTGGCGTTTTTAATATGCTTTAAGACAAACCATGCGCAAATTCACGTCATTGCTGAGTATTTTCTCTTTAAAACTGAAGTGATCTAAAGACAGTTTCAAAATGCAGTTTGAAATAGCTTGTGACAAACTACCTTGTAACCAATCACGTCAACTTGCCGTTAACCATGACCTCTCTGAAGGAGGCTCAAGAGAATATATCCTGGTATATTTTTCTGTTGATATGAAAAATTGGGTAGATTTAGCAATTAGCGGGTGTATGATGTATATTACGATGTTATGATAAACTGTATGCCTTTCAATGACGTTCTGAGTTGTTCAAAGTGTTTCTAAGGATACTTATTTTTAGAAGGCAGCTGTCCGACTCAGATGGCGACAAGAATGGGAACATGGTTTGTAACATTAACAACACATTATTAGCAGCTGTTTGATAATGTAGTCAAACAAAAGGGTAATCATATTAATTACCGGCATGTGTCCGACGTTGTAAAAAGCGATACCATTGTGGAGCATCTCAGGCCTAGTCCACACGAACACGGGTTTAAAAAAAAAAAAAAAAAAAAAATATAGCGTCTACATGAAAACTCAAAAACGCGCTATGAAGCACTGTCAAGAGCATTGCCACCTGTTGGTTTGGCATATAACCCTAACCGTAAAGCCATATTGGCCAATCAGAACCCTGGAAAAAAGGTTATTACTGGTTCCTGTTCCGATGTCGCAAGTCAAAATCTCCAGTTTCACCGTCTACATGACAACAGTGCAACTGGAATTTCTAAAAACTTGGCCAAATGGCCAAACTGCATAGAAAAAGCTGCAGTTTTGAAAACACCCATGTTCGTGTGGACAGGGCTTCAGTAAGTTAACCGACTGGATCTCTGAGCTTGTGCAAGTGAGTAGAGGCGGGGCTAAAATTATTGACTACAGTGGGGCTTTAAAATAGCATAAGAATGTTTATAGTTTTTGGGAAATTAATGACTTGCTTACAATTGTACAATTAGAGAGTACTTTAATATTGTTTTTACACACAACAGTTTCAAATTAACTGGCCTGCAAAGAACAGAAGTTCATACAAATTCATTTAAATTTAAATGTGTTATTTTATTTATGTTATTTTGTTTTTTACCTGATAGTTGGCCATCTCTATGAGCTGCTCCATGTCCTTGTCAGGATGTCTTTGTTTCAGTTCCTTTAGAGTTCTGGCCATATCTCTCCTGGCCTCATCCTCTTGATCACGTCCTCCAAGCTCCCCTCCCAGCACTCCATCCAGATGTGTTGTGATTCCATCGATTTCAAGCATGTCCATCTTTGTGAATCCTGCATCCTTGCCAACCTCCTCCCCGCCCTCGGACACAATAATTCCACGTCCCTTTTCGGTTCGGTAGCGTTTGCGAGCATACTTGTAAAAGAGCAATCTCCGATCAGCAATCCAGGCCTGGACTACGCAGAGAGGGAAGAAAAGGAACGTCAACACTGCTTCCCACACTTCTACCTCACCAGGTGAGACCACAGAGATGATAAGATAGAGCCAGATGTAGGCAAACATGCTCCACGCCGCAGTCACGAAAAACACCCGAAGATGTTTGACCTTCCGCCTTTCACCATCAGGTACCACATAGACGCAGATGCCAATGATCACAAACAAATTGAAGGCAGCGCTACCCACGATAGTGCTGGGACCAAGAGAACCGGCCTCAAAATTATGCCCACAGACCTCAATGACTGAAAGCAAAATCTCAGGGGCTGATGAACCCAGAGCCATGAGGGTCAGATTGGAGACAGTCTCATTCCATATGCGAACTGTGGTGGTGACCGTTTCACCATTGGGTCTTTTTGTAGTGATCTCCTTTTCTTGAGAAGTTATAACTTCAATGGCAGTCATGAAGCGGTCAGCAATTATCGACATACCTAAGAACATGTAGACTAGTGCCACTAGGTACACAATGGCACGAGCCACTTTGTCACCAACTGAGGGATTTAGAGGATTCCACACTGGTAAAAGAACCCCATCTGCACACACGTCAGTCTGGGAACAGTTGGAGGTAGACTGGGCTACATCTTGGGAGTCAGCTTGAGAGGGTATGGAGAAAGACAGAAGAAGGATCAAGGGAATGAAGGAGAAGGGGAAAAGGTGGGATGAACTGAAGGACAAAGGCATGGTGAGGTGGGGTCGATCTGATTCTGCAACAATTCTTCACACCACCTACAGAGAAACAGAGAGACACTGAGTGAATGAGTTTTAAACTCTGACTTGAATTTTTATTCATATAGTATAAAGAGATTGGAAAAGAAAATGAGAAGCTGAAAGCAAAGGAAATTAAAATATGTGACCCGTGCAGGCAAAATGAGTCGGAATGTGCGCGGGCTATTACGAACTACAGGCAAAACAAGTCAAAAATTTTGATTTTGGTCAAATTTGAGGTTTCCACAAAAATTAGTTCATTAAGCACATTAATTCACCCTCATCTAGCAATCCAAATGCTTCAAATAACAATTAAATATCTAAAAGTATCTTTATTTGTATGTTTTCTAATAGGGGTACCTTTCCGTTGTTCATGAAAAATGTCATTTTTCTCTGCTTGCTTCACCACTCGCACTTCCCCTCAGCACAAGTTTGGTGTCGTTTTAAAGCGCAGCACTCCAACTTTGTGAATATTCATAGCAAATTTTTGATGGCATGAGTCTGAACCCATGAAATGTGATTTTCAAACTCATGCTGATGTAAACAAATCAATCTTACTCGCGCTGACTGACAGATCTGAAGCATGCGCACAAAGACGCCTCAGACGGTGTGCAATCCCGATATACACATATAAAAAGAATTACAGTAGGCTACTTCAAAATATTGAAGCAAAATATTAAGAAAAAAAGTTGAATATATATTTTTCCTACAGATAATTGGTTTTGACGAGGTGTATGCCAAATTTGGTGGTAGTACCAGGTATTTTAAGGTATGGTTGCTAGGTGATTTTGTTTTGGAACTCGATTTTTCTCAAAACTGACTTTGCTCATTCTATCGACTTCAAACAGGTGTAGCTCAGTCATTTGTTCTCTGATTCCAACAAATCATACATCATTTTTAAGTTTTTTTAATAGAGATTGTGAAAATAATAACTTTTTTTGAAAATTTGCTCATTGCGATTAATTTTGCCAGCACAGGTCACATATGCTGCACTATACTGCACAGAAAACTCTCTAGAACTACAGTGGTAAGTTGTAACTCAAAAACTGGTCTGTGTTGATCCATGATTTTTTGTTCAGTGAACTCTTCAATATTCAAGAGAAATTTAGAATATCGAAATAAAATAATTATTTGTAACATAAGATATAAAATAACTTTTAATTACTTTTGACCAAAAAATTATTTCAGTACTGTGTTGGGTTGCCAGATAAAATCTAGATATGTGCTTTAGAGATATAGGTTGAGGTTGTGACCATTTCTACAAGGCCTTTGGTGTGAAATCCTTTTCTCTTGTCACTTTCTCTGTATGGTTGTGCCAGCCCTCTCTGTAGTTCTGTCCAAGCACATTAATTCTGCTTCATCTCGACTTGCCTACTTTCGTACTATACAGCCCTCTCTTTACTTCCTTCATACACATTCCTTCATTTTTGCTCCAGCTTCTCAATCTTTTTCATCATGCTATGATGATTATAATTTCTATAACCTTCTTGACCCCCTCTCTTGATTTCCACCACTTTGTAGGGATGATCATCATAAGTTTGAGAATACCAACAAACCCAAAGTCCACTGTATTGTTTGCAACTCTTAATATTAAGATTGGTGGTCTTTTTTCTCATTGACCAGTTCTTAAACTGTTACCGTTGGTAAGTAGAAATTATTTCATAAGATGCCATTCAATCCCCATATGGATTATAAATAATTAAAAATGCACGTTCAGAAAATTTTAGCCACCAGGAAAATTAATACATCTATTCTGAGACCTACACAAATAAAGCAAACCACACATACACAGAGAAAATGTGCTGTGATGTCATCAGTAAATTATGGCTGAGTTAATAACCTAATGGACGGCTTATAAGTGTGTGTAGAAGCAGATGTCTGAACATGTTTATAGGCTTGTAGACTGAAGCCAGTAAGTCCCTCTCAGATGTGTAATGTATGTACGTGTGTGTGTGTGTGTGTTTGTGTGAGACACAGCTTGAGTGGAAAGCGCTGCTGTTCTTGAGCTTTCTAATGCTGAGGGAACAGTGCTGACTCAGGACACACACACACACACGCACGCACGCACACACACACTGACACGAGATAAATTAAAGAAGTCTTGCGGGCTGCGTACGTGTACTTGAATGGAAAAGAAATAGACTTAAAGAAGATTAGTTGGTTGGGTCACCAGTGAGGCGTGTTTCTTCAACCACATGCGCTTTTGGCCCTGTGGACTTTCAGAAAATAAACTCTCTCAAAACACACTTTTCTCACTCTCACTAGTTGTTCACTAATACTGTCCAACAATCTACATACATCACAGGAAGATTTTGTTTTCCCTGAACCAGCACGAATGTGTCCACCACAGTATAATTTCTACCACATTATATATTCTAATTTATACAAATTATATTTTATGTTTCATAACATTCTTTTACATTTTTACAATACATTATAACAAACGAAAAGCAGTTTGCATGTAATGGGCTTACAAGTGGTTTGAGGTGCTAACGGTAATTTTTACGTTCAACTTAGCTAACTTAAATAACAATGCTTTTTATGCCATAGAGATTAATTATTACTTATCTCCAACTAACCTTCTACTTATGCTTCAGGAAATCCAGCTAATGTCATATTAGATTTATTTTGACAGGGTCAAAAACACACTGTTGGGCTGTTATCTGGTTCAGCAGATGCCTCCTAGTGCTTGATTTATATCCTCTATTTTCAATCTCTTGTCAGTTAATAATGACTTTCATTCATCTGTACACATAAAAGCTCTACCAACCAAAAATGTCAGTTTGACCTGAGCTTATATTGAATACATTAACAGACAGGCAACCAGTGAATTCTAAGGAGAAATGTGGGCGTTATAGGTGATTACATGAAATATGCAAGGACCTTTGCTGCCGAATCCTAGATAAGAGGGCAGAAAAGCATAATGAACGTGTGCTAACAAGTTAATGCTACATGAATGACTACTGAGTGTGGGTTAAGATTTGTGTAAATGAAAAAGATACACAATCAACAACGCAATATTGCAATATATCAAATGCATATAGGTTGTGTATTCAAATATTCAAATGTGTGATGTGTTAGGTTAGGTTGTCCAAACTATCCACAAAAGTGGGCTAAAACTGGCAAAGATCCCTTTAGTGACATCCAGGGACATATTCAAAGGTAAAACTAATTTCATCATGATTCATAAATAAAGTCAATAAAAAGTTAATTGTATTTTAAAAATGGATTATGGGTGAATTAGTTTGGGATAACAATAGAAGTCTACAGATACAATTGGGGACACATTTAGTAAATGTGTGTTTATGTGTACTACCAATTTTTTTTTTTGTAGACAAATACCCATAAGTGAGCTCCATCTGATTAAAAAACCTCCTTTTGGGACATCCTCATTTGTAACAATTGTATAAAAATATAAAAAAGTATAAAAAAGTTATTATTAATATTGTAAGAATTCAGAAAGTTTTAGGATTAGGGTGTGGGTTAGGTTACAGTATTTATAGCTAGCTGTATATAAAAACATTAGAAGTCTATGCAATGTCCCCATTTACAGCAGATTTCGAAGTAATCATACTAAGTGACGTTTGAAAATGTAAAACTGCATAAAGTTTTCTGTGATGGGTAGGTTTAGGGTTAGGGGATAGAATATACTGTTTGTAGAGTATAAAAATGATTATGTATATGGAATGTTCCCATAAAACATGAATACTCAAAGTGTGTGCGTGTGTGTGTGTGTGTATATACACTTAACTGTATTTAAAAAAAAAAATTGTCCATTAACCCAGAACTCCCAACTTCTAACCTCTAACCCTATTCTAAACCCTAACCTTAACCTATAGCTTTGGCAGCCTGATAAACAGCCATGTCCAGCAATGATTTTTCCTTAAGTCTGAACATTTCTGGATAGATGACTATGTGATTGATTTAACCAATGAAATCAGTTGTGGGGCGGGGTTTGGAGAAAAAGCATGGATTAATAATTTGCTGTATATAAAAACAAATGTTAGATAAGTAGTCTGTGTCCAATACTCATTCATTCTATATGTGTATCTGTGGTCACTCACACAACACAACAAAATCCACTCATGGTCCACTGGGATAAAATAGCTGTTTTAACAACACATTACAGAATATCTTCAGGCCACAGTGAGATTTAGTGCTACAATAAAAGTGTAATAGCATCATAATTTCTCTCACAAAACTCAGGATCTTGACATAAAACTAGTTTTCATAACATGGTACAAACCGGTAGATGCAGAAGAATTTATAAAGTTGACTGATTCGGATAGCTCACTTATGGCCTACTCTCTTTTACTTTGTGTATGCAAGTCCATGTGGATTTTATGTTCCTGTTCCTGCATTTCATGTTCATGTTCCTGCAGTTCCCTGCTGAAAAGTTCACCAGCATAAGGTATGTTTTGTATGCTGGTTCCCAGCATGGGATACTAGTTGCTGGTTTGCTAGTACCCATGGGAAGCTGGTGGACCGGTGAACCTGCATAATGTTTTGCACGCTGGACCCAAACACTGGTGGACCAGCATATGTTGTTTTTGGGTGCTGGTATGATCCCAGCAAGACCACAACAAAACTGTGTTACATATTACGTTTCTTAGTGTGTTCATAGTTAAATAAATAAAGACAATGATCCATTTTTTTAAATTATTTAATAAAGAAAAACATGTTGCAGGTTACTTTATTGTTACATAGAAAAATCCTGTGTTAAATGAACATATGGTCCCAATCTATAGAGCCTAAAAATAACACTGAAGCAGTGCTGCAGTTAGTGAAATAAAGTAGATTCACTCTACAAGTGATGATTGACCATTAGTGATGAACACCTACGCCTACAGAATCACTGAAGATAAGAGAAACAACAAGAACTGAAAAAAGAGAAGAGACGAGCAGACAGCTTTAGATTAAATCAACTGCAAATAAAATCAATGATATCTCACCAGAGGATGTTTAAGCATCATCATCATCACCCACTTATTATAAACCAGGTTGGCTTTATTTACTTCATATGGCACATGTATAAAAGTTGTTGAAGTATATTTGAAGTCATCATGAAAATTTTAATTGTTTAATTTATATATTACAATAAATCAATCATGTTAAATCATATATTGCATTTTCTTTACATCATTATTGTGTTAAATATAGAAATAAGCAAATAAGCAAATGTCCCAAAGCACTGCTTGCCTACAGACTGCTGGCCTACTCATAATCAAACCCTGCAAGACCATACTGGTGAACCAGCTTCTCCAGCTCCGTTTTGCTTGAGAACAGCATGACTATCAGCTGGACCAGCACTATACCAGCAGCAATAACCAGCACTATACCAGCATAAACCAGCCTGGACCAGCAAGGAATTCATGCTGCTTTATGCTGGATTTTTCAGCAGGGTTGTGTTTATGTGTGTAGATATGCAGTATGTTACTGTGCCCTTACTATGGATGGGTTGACATCTTCTCAGCGTATGCCCTCATTACCATCCCACCAGATGTCCTGTCTGCCCTTGACACACACAGACACGGCTGGAGGCCGTGCACTCTATCCGTCTTGAGATACACTGTTGATTCACTCCAAAAATCTTTTCAATATTCTTAAATATGCAGACAGACACTAGCAGACTATGAAAATGCAGTCATATCTCGCTCTCTCTTCCTTGAAGAAGCAGCATATATTACAAGCTGCTATGCAAAGTTGAGGGGGACAAATATAGCACCAGGTGTTTTCAATACTAGATCAGTTTGATCCGGGCTTGGAAGTGTGATTCCAGGCCTCTCCATGGGTGTTCAACGTTCTACCACGGCCATATTATAACCCAGTGTGGTTTGCTTCGGAGTTCCCCACTCAGAGTTCCACCCCCCAATGGACGGGCTGAGGTTTAACCCAAAGCGGAGAGGCACCGGCTAAAAGGGTGGAGCGTGGGTTATAGTATAGGGTTGTCCAAAAAGATTATACTATATGCATTTCCTTAGCTTCCAATGTAAAACAGGCTCATTTGATGGATTTTTATAGTGCTTAAACTAACCACTAAGTATATACTTTGCTTTGAGACATAATTTTGGTTCACTGATAAATGCAGTATATTTTGAAAGCTGCTTTATACTAGAAAGCACAAATCATTGTAAAAAAATAACAGTGATTTCTTTGGATGGTTCTTACTAGAAATTGCATCCTACTAAAATGGTTTTCACACTTAGCCCAGTGAAGATGTTAAATGTTCCATTTGATGTTTACCTGAACTGGTACTGCCCAGTTTACAGTGGTTGTAAAATAGACTGTGACAAACTTTCAGGTTACACTGTTGGTGGCGACAAGTGACTATCTTTATAAGTGAGTCATTGAATTATTTGTTTAATCGATTGCAACAACACAGATTCAACAGGGCCCTATGATTTCAGCGATGGACTTTGACAAAATTTGAATGAATAAATCAAAAGTTGGGTTGTACACTTAATCAAATGTTCACAATTGTCTGTATTTAAATATGAAGCCTGCATGATCTGCATGTTTCTGTGTGAATGAGCAGTGCAATTTCTTCAACTACACATACTCAAGCACGTGATGCTCATGATGTCCAGCATCTCTCATCTTAATATATGAGGACACATAAACTTCATCCACAGCTGCTCTGAGAGTTGCATAAATGTTCACGTATTTTGCAGTTCAAGGGAAGAAAAAGAAACTGTATCTCCACCTAAATTGTATCTATAATTTTTAGAAGCCACTGCCCTCAGAGAAAACAACTTTGACTTAATCCTAGGTTGACATTTTTTTAACCCCGCATTAAGCAACGGTTTAATAACCCATGGTTAAAAGGCACCGCTTTTTACTGGATTGGCAATTTCAAGTGTGAAAAGCCCATTTGTTTCCTTATTATACAAAAACCCTGAAAGGGTCCCTGCATTTAGTCCTTCAAAGAGTTTAGCTGGAGGTGCACAAGCTGAAATCCACTACAGGCTCTGTGGACAGGGCCACTACTATATGACCTAACTGAGCGATTAGGAACAGTGCCACGACTTACAGATTTAGAGTCCTCACCCTATCTGATTTGAAGAACTCAGTTTGAGAAACTACCATTTAGTTAAAAGGGTAGATCAGCCAAAAATGAAGATTCTGTCATTTGCTCAACGTCAAGTCTTTCCTAACTTGTATGCATTTCTGTTCTTCTGCTGAAAATAAAATATTTTGGTATCTAAGTATATAAAAAGAAAAAAAAGAACCTGCATTTTGTTTGTCCTAAAGTAATTGCTTATGGAGCTTAACACATGGGAATTATTATTGATCAAAATGATTGACATAAGCTCTTGTCAATAAGTAACAGACTGAAATTGGCAATCAAGACTGTCCATTGTTGACAAGAGTTCCTGCAGGGCAAAGGGGGTAATTATGCTGCCTAAATGTTGGGAAGTATGAAATTTCTGATAGCATGTGAAGGCAGCATAAGGCCTGGGCTGAGAAACCCGAAGGGACAACAAACCACTACAGCAAACAACCCTTTTCCAATTGCCCAATTTGGCCTTGTTCTACTGGTTTCCACCATGGAAAAGGCAGTTTAGGGAGGAAGACATCATGCAGCAAACACTGCTAGACTCGAGTCAGGAACCATTAACATCAGTGGCCACTGGCCAGGGGATAAGATAATGTCCTCACCACATAAAGTTTTCAAAACAGCAACAACTTAGTCTGGCTAGATTTTATTTAGAAAATTATAATCTGGTTCTCAAAGGGGTCTGTAGATTCCCTGTCCAAGCGGAAACCGGCATTAGAACCAGCACCACTCTGATGGGTGTAGGGTAGAAGGCAGCAAAACAAGTTCCAACAGGTTCTGTTATTTTGCCATCAACCTCCTTGTGTATTTGTCCCATAAACAGCTACAATAAACACTGAATTTCATTCACATGGCTGTATGTTGTTCATACTTACACTTGTGTGTCATTCTTAAAGTAAAACATTTTATCATGTTCAATTTTTTTTTTTTTTTTTGCTACTATCAGGTTTTGACTACTGAGAATAATACTCTTTCTCAAGGACTGTCTCAGAAGGATTCTTATCTTAGTGAATCCATTAATAGTAATCAACATGAGTAAAAAGTAGTATCATAGAAAAGACAGTGTGGAGAAAATAAAAGAGAAATAAGATGAAGAGAAGACCCACTGATGCATATCTGGTATCAATTTCATTAGCAAATAATTTTGTAGGCTGTTTTTTATAGGGCAGTCATCATGGCTGACCTTGGAAAAAAGAAAAAAAAATATCGAGAAGAGATTGTATGAGGCACTGAGAGGCCTGTGGCTCACTCTCCACTCATCTTTTTCATTACTTTCCCAATCATGCCTGCCCTCTGTGATCCTTTCCGCTGCTCTTCTTTCTCCATAATCTGAATATTCCCTCTTTAAAAGCCTGATCACAGTCAGAGGCTGCAGAGGTCACACCTGTCCAACACCAGCACAGTCTGGTCTGACCCAGGAACAGCCTTTCACTGAACCTGCCTCTCACCAGCTGGCTCATGTTCAGTTTCAGGACCTACCGGATAGTCACAACACCTGTTCTTTTCTATACAGCATGTCAGAACTTAGAAATTCAAGAGATTCACCCAAAAATGAAATTTCTTTCATCATTTACTCAACCTTAGTGATTTTCTTTCTTCTGTGGAACATAAAAGAAGATATTTTAAGGAATGTCTCACAGTGTAATCGCATACTATCTAAATAGGTACTACATTTGAATTTGAACTTATTTTGTGACCGTTAAAAAGTATGTTCTATATAGTATGCACAAAGTTAAATTTGGACGTACTACATGCACTATGTTGTTACTGTCACATGACCAACCAGTGTCAGTTGCATTGCTTCGCTGGCATTCATAAATAGTCTCCTACTCTCCGTTGGCTTTGTGGATAGTAAATAATGCGCACTTCAGATTCTTGGCGGAAGTAGAAGGTCATCTGTTTTTTTTTTTTTTTTTTTTTGGAATACTGTGTATTCGGACATACTACTCTGTTGGCGTACTGTTATTCGTATTTGATTTCGGACGCAGCTTCATTGTTATTTTGGCACTACAATGAAAAAAACAACTGTTACCAACATTCTTCATAATATCTTCCTTAATGTTCCACAAAATAAAATAAAAAAATCATACAGGTTTGGAATAATATGAAAGTGAAAATGATGACAATTAAATTTTTTTTGTGTAATATTACTTTAAGATCAAGCCTCGTGTCTATGAAAGCCATTATTTGTTTTAAATTAAATGTTTTAATATGTTCAATTTTGGCAAATTTGGGGTCAGTAAGGAAATACAATTTTAATTCAGCAAGAATGCATTTAATTGATCAAATAAATGCAGAGGGAACATTTTTTTCAGAATCTTACTGATTTAAAAGTTTTGAACAGTTTTAGAGTATCTTTGAAAATTAATCTGATTATTTAGGTAAAAACATAGCTTGTTTAAAACTCTATGATTTGAACCCTGGTCTTCTTTTATTCTAAACTCTACCACAGTCCCCAACAATAAAGAACAACAGAGTGTTTTTTTACCCTTTTGGACATCATGGGCCTCATTATAAAATGTGTGTACGCACAGATTTGAAATTAGAGTGTGCATATACTGTAAAATCCACAGCAAGGTTCACATTTATAAAAACGACGTGGAAAGGTGCTTTGTGCCATGTCAGGTTATAAGTCCATATATTATTTATAATATTATAAGTTATATTTCCTTGAGGCAGTGAGTCGGAGTATTGCAGGTATTTGGAAATATAAGCAATTCTTGCCACTCGTCATTATCAAGTAAAGGATTTGGACATTGACTAGTGCACTTTATATGTCAAAATGACATTAAGCAGTGTTTACAAGGCGTAGATCTGAAACCATTCAGCTGCGTACAATTTCAAGATCATTTGTGGTTTATAGATTTTACATCTAGAAGTGAAGCATAACACCATGAATTACATGTACACACATTTGAGAAATGACTTAAGATCAAATGTAGGATGGTTTCTACACAACATTTCTCACCAAGGGCAAATGAGCCAGGACTACTGGTGCCCTTTCAAAAAA
>JAOTNS010002082.1:0-90565 GCA_028476615.1 Culter alburnus | reverse complement strand
TAACAAGAAATTTAAGAAAATTGCCTTGTTTATCCACAATATATGTGGTAAGCAACAATGCTTAAATTAAATTGTCAACCAACCATATCATGCTTTCAAAAAAGGGATCAAAGACCCCCCCTTTTTAAACTTTATTTTAACAGTAAGCATTGTGTAGAAAGATGGAGGCATGCCTGAGAAATAAATACACTCATTTAGTCATAACAGCACTGCCTGTTGAATTTATAAGGGCTGGAATAAAGAGGTCATGACGCTTCAGTGCTCTGTCACGTCCGTAACGTTTTAAAGATTAAGTTTATGTCATATAACAATTATAAATGCAAATAACTTGAAACTTTATATGCAAAGCTAAATTATGTTTATGCTTATTAGGATCAACAATTAATTTCACTACGTTGCTCTGAACAACCATAATAAGCGTTACGGACGTGACCGTTACGGACGCTTCATGAGTTTGCTTCTTTATATTGCTATCATCTGTTTCAGGCTTATCATATCAGAAAATATCCAATAATCGCAATACTCTTTGTGCTTTGTTAGTTTTAATATGAAAAAGGTTTAACTTTCAAATTCAGTCGATTTTATAACAAAATTCAAGCAATAGATGTCGCTCTTTAATAGCCTATGGCGCGTGACAGATTAGCTACTGCAGCGCCTGTAAGCGGCGGATCAGGCGCACATGAACCGATCTTCTCTTCCTCTTGGCAGTTAGGCGGGCGTACACGGTGCGAATTCTGATGGTCGGAAGATCGTATGTCCACGCACACGTCACGAGTGAGTTTATCTGAAGAGGTGATATATGACACGATTTTTCGACCTGCCGATTTCCGAAGCAATCGCACAAAGTTCAGTGTGTGTATGTGTGTGTGAGCATGCGAGCAGAGCGAGCTCAAATCAGAATAGCCTTTGACATGCGGGATAGAAATAGGCCTATGTGAAATAAGTTTTTTTTCCGACTAGTTGTTCAAGCCATAAGTGGACTAATCACATTGATTAGTTGATTATTCACATTCACACACATAGGGCTTGCCATAAAGAACCGGCAAAAGAAATGATTATGAATTTGACCAAAAAAAAAAAAAAAAAAAAGGAGATATTTTAATTTTTTTTTTTTTTTTAATAATCTAATGTTTTCTAAATCAGTGTCGGCTGCAAAGTGTTGACATTGGTGACTCTCATCATCTTCGCTGTGGATGTGCAGAATGCACTTTTCATTCGGATTACATAATAAGAGAGTAGCCCATTCTTTTCGTTTTGAATTTATTTCGTTTAAAAGAAGACATTTCGAGCTTTCTATAGATATTTTTCTCGTGTCTGTGAGGCAAGCAGCCTATACGCTGAGTTTCGGTTCATTTAGCATATAAGACGCGCTCCAGATCAAGTGATCGCGCCCGCGCATCCATATTTGCTGCTTATTTATTAAATCAAGGCAGTTGGTTGATGAAACATTGATTAAAATTAAGATACAATTTTTACAAAACGAAATTCACTTTAAAGAAGGCTTTCTACAAAACAAAACTTAATGAAGCGATCAAAATCATGTCTGACCTACTCCATGTCTCCAGATGTAATGCGCATCTTATTCTATCTTAGTCATGCTGTTCACTTGTCTTAATCAAATAGATGAAATTAAAAAATAAATATTATAATATGGTTATTTAAACATAAATATGAAATTAAATGTGTTTTCTTTAATGGCTACCAACACGTAGTACAGAGAAATTTCATGTCTTGATCAAGAGCTGATCAAGCATGTTGTGTCAAGCAGTGTGTACCATGACAGGGTTGTCTGAAGATGATATTTTACAGCGGATCGCCCAAGAGCTACAGTTATCAGGTTAAAAATTAATTATGCTTCTATTAATTAAGCTATCCGACTCGACTCATGATCCACTCTTGATCCCGACATGACATTTCTCTGTACTACTGTACTTTGGTAGCCATTAAGGAAAACATATTTAATTTCATATTTATGTTTAAATATGGCTATTATAATGTTATTTATTTTTTAATTTCATCATAAGATGCGCAATACATCTGGAGACATGGGGCCCTATTTTAACGATCTAAACGCAAAGTGTAAAGCGCACGGCGCGTGTCCAAATCCACTTTTGCTATTTTAAAGACGGAAAAACAGTCCGTGCGCCGGGGTGCATTTTTGAAATGGGTTGTCCCTATTCTCTTAATGAGTAATGGGCGTAACGTTCAATAAACCAATCAGTGTCATCTCCCATTCCCTTTAAGAGCGAGATGCGCTCGCGCCATGGCGGATTGCTATTTACATGGCGGAATTTGTTGGCGGAAAAGCCACATACAGCCACCCCAGACCTAACGCCAGCGGAGGACATCTCCTTTATTACCTCCTCCGTCTTTCGATTCTTTGGCCGAGCAGGTACTCCATTTGGCTGAACAATTCGAAAATACGTAACATTATAAAATACACTGACTTATTAAACACACCGATTCAACTGAGGAGTTCAACGAGTGATGTTTTGCTGAAATTACCTGTTAAGTGGCCAGTCAATCTTTCAGTCGTCTGCGTTGGATGCAGGCTTTCAAATAGCTCCGCGCAATGAGTATTGGCACGATTGTTCAATTAATTAGCCTATTTCGTTCATCATTATAACTATTAATAGGCTGAATTGAAAATAGGTAGCCTAATTCTAATACACGCAATGACTATTCATCATTACATTTTTATATTTATGTAGCCTACACAATATTATTTTACACTGTAATCCTTTTGTTTTTAATATTTGGCATGTTTGTGTGATGCGCATCCCTGTGTGTAATAAGCAAAGTCAACGCGCACTGTGGACGCGCCCAGAGGCGCAGTTTCTACCAACGCGCTCTAACAAAAAAAATTGTGCCATTGACTTTAGACTTTAGACCAGGTTTGAGTTGGTCTATGGCGGAGTCTATTTTCAGCTCCTTAAAATAGCAATGCGCCGGCAATGCGCCTGAACACACCTCTTTTTTAGACCAGCACGCCCATGGGCGCACTAACTGGCGCAAATGCATTTACTAATTTAAGGACGTGGCGCTGAACGGGAAAACGCGAACGGCGCCGGACGCAAACTAGCAAACACACTTGCGCTGCGCCTTGCGTCGCATTGCGCCGGGTGTATTATGGGGCCCATGGAGTGGGTCAGACATGATTTTGATCGCTTCATTAAGTTTTGTTTTGTAGAAAGCCTTTCTTTCGTTTTGTAAAAATTGAATCTTAATTTTAATCAATGTTTCATCAACAAATTGCCTGGATTTAATAAATAAGAAGCAAATATATTCATGGATGCGCGGGCGCGATCACTTGATCTGGAGCGCGTCTTATAGGCTAAATGAACCGAAACTCAGCATAGGCTGCTTGACTCACAGACACGAGAAAAATATCTATAGAAAGCTCGAAATGTCTTCTTTTAAACGAAATAATTAAAAACGAAAAGAAATGGGCTACTCTCTGATTATGTAATCCGAATGAAAAGTGCATTCTGCACATCCACTGCGAAGATGATGAGAGTCAGCAATGTCAACATCTTTGCAGCCGACACTGATTTAGAAAACATTAGATTGTTAAAAAAAAAAAAAAAAAAAAAAATCAAAATGTCTCCTTGCTGTTTTTTTTTTGTTTTTTTTTTTTTGGTCACATTCATAATTTCTTTTGCCAGTTCTTTGGCAAGCTTTATGCGTGCGCTTGAGTCCTATATAAATGCTAATTATAATATTCTCTCCAGTATTTAAGTAATTAAATGTGATAGTCAACTAATGGCTTGAACAACTATAGTCGATGAAGGAAAAAAAAAAACTTATAGGCCTATTTTAGCATGTCAAAGGGTAGGCTATTCTGATTTGAGCTCGCGCTCTGCTCGCATGCTCACACACACTGAACTTTGTGCGATTGCTTCGGAAATCGGCAGGTCGAAAAATCGTGTCGTATAGCCTCGTCCGTGCGATTTTCAGATAAACTCACTCGTATGAACATCAAAAGGTAGGCCTATATGATACAGTACAACTTATAGAAGAGCATTGTGTCTCATAGGACACTTCCCTCAGGAATTGGGATGTCGCGTTTTTACCTGTTGGTTAAAAAATGAATGGCCTAGCCTTGATCACAATCCGTGCGATCAAGCTAACAAAATAGGCTAATAACATTGCAATAATTTTGACTTGAAATAAAGTTTGATCATTTTGACTCAAGACTCCGCTTTAAACTGTGAAACTAGCCGAAAACCGTGGGTTCATTCATACACAAAACTGACATGATTGCGATTGGCAATAGTGTAGGCTACGTCAATCGGTCCACCTGTGGGGAAAACTTGCGATTTTAAACTGCTTATGATAAACATTAATATTGTCAATGTATTTTAGCAAGCAGTTCTGTAAGAAGGAAAATCATGGTCTCTAAATTGATTCTTGAACGCACACGCTTGTCAACATGAGAAATAGGTCTAATCTATAACCTTTTGCAATACAGAGTATAAAGTTGTAAAAAGTTTAGTAAAAAGTTAATAAATTGTGGGGTCTTACCATACTGGTATCCCAGATTTCAATATTTGGTGGTTTAAATGCCTGCTTGAGGTCTCTGTGAAAGTTTTAAAGCAGTTTTTAAAGCAGTCTTCTGTGCCGCTTTCAGACCGGTCACGTCCGTAACGGAAAACTGTCACATCCGTAACGTTGTTTTTTCCTCATTAATGCGAACACGAAAAATGAAATAAAATTATTATTTTATGCTCTGTGGAGAGCCAACCCTTCTTCATTCGGTGGGCAGTATTACTTTTGGTTTGCTCAATGTAATTCACAGAATTTGTAAAACATATGTTGTCACCCAAAACTTAGTGACTTTTTTGTCACGTCCGTAACGCTGTATATTTTCCTCATCTAAAATATAAAACAGTTGTATAGTCTGACATTTTTCTAATGTCTGGACTCCTTTATTAAGGGATTATGAATATACAAATAGACGGTTCAATATGTTGCTATTAAATGCATTCTTTGAGCGTTTATATTTCAAGTTTTGACTCCAAATATCACGTCCATAACGCTGGAATTGCCCAAAAGAAATATCAGTCTCTAAAGACATTTTTTTTCTTCAGATAAAACAGGTAAATCCTTCAACAGTTCACTTCTACAAAAACCATCTGAACTTTCAGCAGTGTACAATTTAGAATAAAAATCAACAGCGAGTCTTCGCATCTCCATAGGGTCTGATGTGACATGTTCATTATTGTCCCTCAATGAAAGCATGTGTTTCTGCTGACCCACTTTACGCTCTAGATTAAAGTAGTAAGTAGTAGGAGCGTCCATATCCTTCAAGTTTAAATAGCGACTCCTTATAAGAGCCCCTTTAACTTTTTCATCCAGTATTGAACTTAAATGGCTTTTCTTTTCAGTCCAAAAGTCATTTAAATTAACATCATCATTAACAGTCATATTCATTTCAATATCAGCAATTTCTGTTTCCAGCCATTTTAAAGTATTTTTCAAACCGCACAGAGGAATAAGCTATTTTTGAGAGAAATCTCTTATGTGTGCTTTTCCAACTTCCCACCACTGGATAATATTTTCAAAATGACTCTGTTCCGTTTGCCATGCTTCCCAAAAGCACTCAAAATCTTCAAAAAAGACCTTATCCTCTAAAAGTTTAGTATTAAAATGCCAGTAGTAGCTCTTATGTACACTTTTAGACAAGGTAAACCCAACTGTAACAAGCTTGTGATCAGAAAGAATATTAGGGATAATTTCTGTATTGACAACTCTATTTTTCAAGTTAGAAGATATATAAAAACGGTCCAACCGTGCAACAGAAATCCTCTCATTATTGACTTTCACCATGTATATTGTTTTGTAGAAGGGTTGTGTTCTCTCCATACATCAGAAAGACTGAGTTTTTTAAAACACCAGCTAAACAGGAGGCTGACTGTGCATGAGGTTTTTCCCCATTTCTGTTTAGAATAAAATCAAGAGTGCAGTTCCAATCCCCTCCTACAACAATGAAAAAATCTTCACTTTCTTTTTTAATTATATTTTCTAATTTAGCAAAGAATAATTTTCTTTCCGCTCCAACATTAGGAGCATAAATATTTACAAACAGGAAATTGAAATTACTGATTTCAGCCTTTACTATTAAAAACCTTCCTGGTACTACTTCACACTTTGATAAGATTTTGACATTAAGTGTAGGAGAAAAAAGAACAGCAACATCAGCACTTAAATTAGTACCATGACTGAGAACATGTTCACCCTTCCACCATAAACCCCAATTAACTTCATTACTGCAAGTACTATGAGTTTCTTGCAAAAAAGTAACAAACCTTTCAAACCAATAATTTCTGAAAGTAACTCATTCTGTTTCCCGTCCCTCATCCCATTTATATTTAGAGATCCCACCCTCAAGACCTCCATAAGGAAAAGAGAAAAAAAGAGAAAACAACAGATGAGAATAAGAGTTACCAGCCATAGTGATTATTTAGATTTTCCCCTCGCTTTTCCTAGCCTTTTACCTGATTTAACAGTGGTTAAGTGCTTTTTGAGACGGTATCTCTTTTGTTGAGAAAGTTCATCATTGCTGCTGACCTTCCTGGCCCACATAACTGAAGCAATGAACTTTTCTGTGTCTGGGAAGTAATCACTTATTTCAACACCTGCTTTACCTTTTGTTTGATCTAGAAAAGAATTGATTTGCTCAACACTATACAAATCTTTCTCAACCTCTTTAGTCATTTCAGCCCACTCATCATCTTTAATTCCATCATCAGTGTACTGTGATAAACACTCAGTCTCATCAGCCATATTCTCCTCTGAGCCAGTTACCTGTACAGCATCACTACTCACACCCATGTCAACAGCATCACTACTCATGTCAACAGCATCACTACTCACACCTATTTCATCAGCATCACGCAAATCATTATCCACCCCAGCACTCACAGCTTTATCGGGCAAATAACTACATCCAGGTTGCTCCACACAGCCAGCGTTAACAACATTAAAATCACTCACCTCCTGCTGTCCCTTCACTTCCTCAGTAGCTCCGTTATCCAGTTTTTTAGTTCTCTGAGGTTCTGCAATATTTACATGATGATTGCTGCTGTTATCATCGGCGCGACATGTAGAAGTGCGCGCTTCGTCTCTATGCGGGCAAGTAAAACGCTTATGGCCCAATTCACCACACTCAAAGCATTTTAAACTTTCTGTACTCGCGTAAACCATGAAAGAACTCTCTCCGTATGAAACACGGAAAGAAACTTCCAGCGTCCGCTCCGAAGAGCTAAGAAACGTATAAACCTGTCGCCTAAAGCAGCGATTCCCAAACTTTTTTTCCTGTGCACCCCCTTCTATGTCCCAACCGGGTTGGCGCACCCCCAATCCCCACTTCAAAAAAAAAAAAAAAACCCCGCAACCGCTTTGTTTTATCGCCATATAAAGACTCATGTTTTAATCATGCACAAATAACCAGAACACGCATGACAATAACAACATCAACAAAGTTTCAATATAATGCAACAAAGCTACGCACAAGCTTCCACTTTTAAGAGGACGAGTGACAGACACAGGCTCAGTGACTATGTTTACATGGACAGCAGTAATCCGATATTAATACGATTAAGACAATACTCTGATTAAGAAAGGACCATGTAAACAGCGATGTGTTTTATTACCTTAATCCAACTAAAGTCACACTCGAAGTAAACACAAATCGAATTAAGACAGGTGGAGTATTCCCATTTTAGTCGCATTATTGGAGTGCATTGTAGACATGTACACACCTTAATCACACTATTAACGTTTTCGCCACATTTTGCCACAGGACACATAATACACACACGGCAGTGGTCAACCGTCAAGCAAGAAGCCACAAATCAAATTACTCTCACCTCATCTCTCATCCAGTACCTCTGAGTTTGTCGCGGTGGCATGAATAAAAGTTGCCGAATTAAAGTACAGGAGGCCTGTTGCTGGAGAATTTGTATCCACCGTTGTCTATTTACAGAGCCCAACACATGAGAGAGAAAATAAATAGTAGCCTGGGCTAAAATCGTGCGAACGATTTACTAATTTGTTCCCTCTGTATAAATCGAGGGAACGAATTAGTAAATCATGCACACAATTTATTTATTTATTCTTGCATGTCATGTGTGGGCTCCGTATATATATTTGCACGTATTGCATGTCAAATAATTAACTGCACTTGAAGCTTTCATAAGATTAAAAATGAAAACACCCAAAACTGTATATGGCACAAACTGTGTGGTGATGATACGTGAAATTCTGTAGAGAATGTCGGACAGCGTGCTGTGGGGACGTAATGACGTTTGCCATTAATCGATCTATGTTCTATAATATGTAAAATGGGAACATGAATGGAATATTCTAAAAGCAACTCACGTAAACACCTTAATCATAATATTGTCTTATTCAGAATAAGGTCAGTAATTAGATTACTGCTGTCCATGTAAACGTAGTCAGTAACAGAAAGCACGGTTATTTTCAGCTGCGTAAAAGAAACATTGCAGCAATAGGCTATGAATGAAACGAGTTGGCACGCATATAGCCTAGCCTGCAGTGCATAAAAGAAGAGCAGTGCATAGAAGACAGCAGCTATCTTCTTCTACGTTTCTATCAAAAACTAATAAATTATAGTTTTTATTTAAAATAAAAGCGATTACAAAGGAAATGTTTACTGTTCATGTTTTTTTTTAATTGTATGGAAAAATCCCACTTTACCGCCATTACATTTTTCCTCTCACGCACCCCCCGGGGGCAGCTCGCGTACCCCTGGGGGTGCGCGCACCACACTTTGGGAATCCCTGGCCTAAAGGAAAGCACATGCTTTAAAGCTGCATCTTTACATCCTAGCGGTACCGCTTTAACGGGGCTCGCGATCTTGCCGAATCTTAACAGTTCTTTAACAAAGGCTTCATTGGAAATGAATGGAGGGACATTTGAGACAATCACTTTGGTTGCTGGAGCAGATAGCGGGGTTACCGGAACGAATGTTTCTTTAACATATATTCCACTCAGAGTCAACTCATTAACGAGTGCTTCGGTTTTCGAAAACACAACCACCGCTTTGTTCATTCTTGAGGCCGAGACGATGTTATCGAAGCCTAGCTTATCACCGATGATCAGCAGCAGATCCTCCACAGTCACCCTGGGCTCAGGTACACACCTGCAGCCATTACGGAGTGACAGATTGGACGTGCCCGGCGCGTGAGTAGTCACCATTCCAGCGACTACAAACCACGCGCGCGCACACACACACACACACACGTAAAACCTCTTTACCTCCCTACACTGATTAAAATAAAACCTAATCTAGCACGGGAAAAGGAAAAAAAAAAAGAAAAGAAAAAAAAAAAGTATTTTGAGAAAAGACAGTGAAAGGAAAAAAAAAAAAAAAAAAAAAAAAAAAATCACAAAGCGCCCTCAGCAACAAAGCTCTCAGGCCCTCCACAAACTCCCAGCATGCACCAGAGAGAGAGAGAGAGAGAGAGAGAGAATTAGAATTTAAAAATACCTTTTTATTACAGTGAAGTAATTTCATTACACCATTCTACAAAAAAAAAAAAAAACATACACATTTACACATACAAAAAACTCTTTATACTATCATTTATAAACAATATTGTACAATTCTCCTTTACTGCAAAAACATACCAAAACTTAATGTCCCTTCACAAACAGAACACAATACTTCCCTACAACACCATTTTATTTCAAATGATGACAAATCATTCATTGCCTTTAAAAAATTAAAATCTGTAATTACCCTTGACTTAATTACATTGGAAAAAACCATTAGTACATCTTGTCCAGAAATATTTTCAATCCTATTCTTCCTGCTCACGTAAATTGCCATTTTTGATTGTCCCAAAACAAAGTTAAACAATTGACACTCAGATGCCTTTCTCCTTACATATTTAAAACCACAAATAAACATTTGCATAGAAAACACTTCATTGAAAGACTTAAAAAAAGACTCCAGAACAATAAATAATGGTTTCAATCTTTCACAATACATAAAAGGATGAAAAAATTTTCTCTGAGAGCAAAAACGACAATCAGGTCTAGTCTCAGGGTTCAAAACATTAACAAAAGCATTAACAGCTATAACCCCATGTAAGATTCTCCACTGTATGTCACCCGCTCTCTTTGGTAACGGTGGCTTATATAGTGCTCTCCATTGTGGTCTATCAGCCCTACTTAAACCAAGGACAGTACGCCATGGTGTATCACTCCTATCATGTAAAACTTTTCTATTAAAAACTTTCACACAATTTTTATACACATCTTTTACATTTAAAAGTCAGCACAAAAACATATATCTTTCTTTTCCAAAAAAAGACCTTCACACTCAACCATTTTAGGTGACAAAATTAACAAATGGAAAAGGTCTTCTTCATTTGGTTTTATTAGACCTTGACAAAAGTCTACAATGCTTCTCAACTCTTCTTCTTTAAGAGCTGACTTCCATTTCATTAAAAGTTGACGAACCAACCTCAAAGACTTAAACCCCAACTTTGTTGCTGTCCCCTCAATATTCTCAAAATCCGGTCCTGCAATATTACCAGATGTCCCAAAGTCGTACAACCTGCTTTAATTAAAAGTCCAGTATTTGCAGGAAAATGAGAACTGTCCACCACTTTTTCAAAACGGGTTCCATGGATCAGTGGTTCTTGAAGTAACCAAAAAAGTGATCTTGAATCTTGTCCATTTGTAACATCAAACAGATTCCAGACTTTAAAAATGTTCTGATAAAAAATTGGTGCATCTGATGTATCAATTTTCAGGGGGTCCATTAAAAAAAAAGAGACTTATCAAGACCTAAGCCTCCCAAGCTCTTCAAGATCTCGCAAGCAACAACTTTCCAATTTGAATTAGGTAATCCATATAAAAGTCTGTGAATAAACGCATACGAAAAGCTGCAACTCTGCTTTGCACATTTATAAGGCCCTGTCCTCCTTCATCCTTAGATAAAAATAACACTTTGGGATACCCAATGTAACTTCTCCCAAAAGAAATCTACTATAACTTTCTGAATATCAGAAAGTAAATACAAAGGAGGATCCACACATGCTAAACGATGCCACAAAGAGGAAGCCACAAGATTGTTAATAATTAAAGTACGTCCTGTACGACATTTTGGAACCAACCACTTCCACTTATTTAGCCTTCCTTTTATTTTTTCCAGAACATCATCCCAGTTTTTGTTTACAACAGAGTCATCACCTAAAAAAAACACCCAAATATTTAAAACCTCTCTTAGACCAGGTTAAGCCATTTGGGAGCTTTGGTATACCCCGTAACCAATGGCCGACCAAAATTGCTTCACTTTTGGTCCAATTTATCTTGGATGAAGATATTTCCTTAAAATCATTTATCATATTTACCAGTGTATCAATGTCCTTTTGATCACCAATAAAACTACTACATCATCAGCATAAGCTGACAGAGAAACAGTTTTACTGGAAAAAGGTAAACATAAACCTTTGATGTTTCTCTAACCTTGCATAAAAGAGGTTCTATTGCAATAGAGTACAACATACCAGACAAAGGACAACCTTGTCTTACACCTCTTTCCACTTTAAAAGGAGCACATAAGCCACCGTTAACCTTAATAATACTTTCAATATCATTATATAAAATCTTATTTTTTTCCACAAAGTTTTTTTTAAAACCAAAGGCTTCTAGAGTTTTAACAGATATTGATGTTCAACCCTATCAAAGGCCTTCTCCTGATCTAAAGAGATTAGGCCAACATCAAACGCTTTCATTTTAGAAAGGTAAAAAATATCACGAATAAAAGATATATTATCAAAAATAGACCTCTCAGGGATACAATATGTTTGATCGGAATGAATCACCTGTTCTAAACCTTCTCAAGTCTGTTAGCAAGGGCTTTAGAAAGTATCTTATAGTCGCTACACAACACTGACACTGGTCTCCAACATTTGATTTCTGTGAGATCTCCTTTTTTTGGTAAAAGGGTAAGAACAGCTCTACGGCAGCTTAAAGGTAAATGGCCATTTCTAAAACTATCATTTAAAACCTCAAGTAAATCTTCCCCCAGTACAGTCCAGAAAACCTTAAAAAATTCTACTGGAAGACCATCTATACCTGGGGCCTTTCCATTCTCCATATTCTGAAGTGCTCTTGTCAGTTCTTCAAGATGTATCTCACCCAAGATCCCCATGAGACTCTGAGGAAACTTGAGGTAAATTTTCTAAAAACGAAAAACTTGTGTTTTGCTCTATTTTGAGCTCACATTTATATAACTCTTTATAAAAATTGGCAATTCTTTTACGAATTTCATTAACATCAGTTAACATCTTCCCAGACTCAGATCGCAATGAATGAAAAAATCTTTTTTGACCATTTTTCTTCTCCAGGCCAAAAAAGAATTTAGATGGTACATCCATTTGGTCAACATTTTGAAAACGTGACCTAACCAAGGCACCTTTTGCTTTCATCTCCAGCAAATCATTCAATTTAGATTTTTTCTAGAAATACATTTAATAAAAGTCCAATCTCCAGTAGATTCTAGCTTTTCTTCCAATTTTACAATTTCCATCTCTAAAATTTTCATTGACCTATCTATATTTGCAGTGACATTTTTTGTATACTGTTGGCTTAACTGCTTGATTTGGGATTTTCCATAGTCCCACCACTGTTGTAAAGAAGTAAACTGTGGCTTTGAGTCACTTTGAGTAAGTCTTTCCAAAAAAAAAAAAAAAAAAAATGTCTTTAAATTCTTATCACTCAAAAGAGCATTATTAAAGTGCCAGTATGCACTTTTTGATTTTACAGAACTCAAAAACAATGAACATTGAACCATACAATGGTCAGAAAAAGAGACTGGAGTAATACAACAGCTTCTAAAAATATTAATCTGATGACTAAAACAATATAATCTATCTAACCTTGCCATAGACACAGCCTTATCACGAATATGGGTCCATGTATATTGTCTACAATTTCCATGAAAATTCCTCCATATATCATTAAGCTCATGAGTTTTAATAAGTTGTATGAGCCTTTTCCGTGACAACATGTGGGGTTCAAGATGGTTTCTATCAATATTTTGTTCTGTACAGTTAAAATCACCACCAAATAATTAAGATTTCATCATTAATACACTTTTGTAAAGCCACACATAAAGAATCCAAAAAAAACAATTCTGTCTGCAGTTGCAGTAGGAGCATATACACATATAAACACAAAAACTTGATTTTCAAAAACCGCTCTAATTTTTAAAATTCTTCCTTTTATTATCTCATCCACTTCGTAAGAAACAGGGGTAAATTTTTTTGAGAACAAAACAGCAACCCCAGCACTCAGTGAATTATTATGACTCAAAAAAGAGCCCATCCCATTCCATGGCCCAATTAGCTGCATTTTGAACATCACTATGCGTCTCTTGAAGTAACACAACATCAAAATGTTTTTGTTTAAGTAACTCATAAATCTCTGCTCTTTTTTTACAATCCCTTGCACCATTCACATTCAGGGATGCAATGTTAATGCTGCTCATGTTTAATAAAATAAAACATAAACATAAGCTCCACACAAGCATTGCAGCAGGGACCATGGATTTCAAACTCTTAGAAACCATCATTGTTACTTGTTTCCACACTAACTCTTCTCACAATTTTCTTCAATCGGTACACTTCTCTATCAGTAAAATACCCCACACTCATTAAACTCCGCGATCTTTCCACAAATAACTGAGTATTCGGGAAGTAATTTTCAACATTAACATTCCTCTTATTTTTTGTAATTCTCAGAAATTGTTTGATGTTTTGTACATCATAACCTTGAATATGAAATTCGGACTGAGAAAAAGCACTACTGGAATCAGATGAATCTTCATCACTTTCATCTTCCTCTCCATTGGACAACTCATTCGTACCTACTTTTTTCACCATCTTCAAACTACCATCACTTTTCATCTTTCTTTTTAAAGGTAGTTTAAAAGACTGCGAATCCACTGCTTCTGTGACATTTACATCAGGAACCATTTCAGAAGATTTCATTTCACATTCAGAAGGGCCGACTATTCTGCATTCCACCTTGCAGCAATACGACCATGTCTTCCATTGGTTCTTCAGACCCAGAAGGTCTAGATTCTACAGTCTCAGATACACTCTTATCAGCATCCACAACCACAACTTGCTCGCCGTCAGCCACCTTGAAGTATTCAAACTGACCGTAGGAACCTCTGCTTCCACCACTGTTTCTGCAGATGTATGTGGTCTAACCACTTCATCATTTCATTTTATCTGGGCATGTACGCACCAAATGCCCTGCTTTACACATCCAAAACATCTCATTTTATCAGTGATTGCATAAATCAAATAATCAAAATCGTCCATCCGAAAATTAAATGAAACGTCGAGCTCAGCGTTATCCCTTAGTACCATATATACATATCTCCTGAAGGAAACGATATGTTTCAAAAGTGGAGAAACATTTCCAAGTGCAATTTTTTTTATTGGTGAAACCAATTTTCCATAGCGAGACAGCATGTTTACTAAAAACTCATCCTTCACAAAAGGTGGCACATTTGACAAAGTCACTCTCTTAGACGGCATTGAAAGCGGCAACACAGCAGTAAACGCATCATTTATCACTAAACCACATTCCACTAACTCATTTGCCTTTTCCACAGTACTCAAAAACATTACTATAGCATTGTTCATTCTAGAAGCCGATAACAGTGAATCAAAACCCACTACTTCACCTGCCGCTAGACAGCACTCCTCTATACTCACAGCAGACGCCACTTTTACTCCATGACGCCGCGTGAGTGACTCAAAAACCTCCGAACCGGCAACCGCCATGTTTCCGATCAAACGGAAAACCGACACGCCAAACAAAAAGACAACAAAAACTTTTCTCAAACTAGACTATATTATCCAACTTTAGTAAAGAAAAGGGATAGAAAAGTTTGAAAACACACCTGCACACTCGTTCTCACATCCACTCGCTCCAAACACACTCACGCATGCGCACACAGAGAAAGAGAGAGAGAGAGAGAGAGAGAGAGAGAGAGAGAGAGAGAGAGGAGAGAGAGAGAATTGAATTTAAAAAGTCCTTTATTACAAATTTACCAACACAGAGTTTACAAAATATAAATCATTTCATAGAAAAGTGAAAATTACAGGAAATGTGCAAAAAAACAATTCATCTTCAAACAAGGAGCACAATGCTCCTTTGCTACACCACTTTAGTTCAAAAGACATAAGATCATGCATAGCCTTGTAGAAATTAAAATCAATCAACACCCTAGACTTTACAAGAGAAGAAAACAAGACAGTAACATTTTGTCCAGGCTTCTGTTCAATCCTGTTTTTTCTACTTGAGTAAATAGCTAACTTAGCTTGACCCACAATAAAATTCAGTAACTGACACATAACACGTCTTTTCTGCACATATTTGATACCCAAAATAAAAAAGTTTCCATATAAAATATTTCATTAAAACAGTCAAAAAGATTACCTAAAACAATAAATAAGAGCTTTAGTCTAGAACACTCCATAAAAGCATGAAAAACAGTTTCTATAATAAAACAAAAAGGACATTCAGGGCTTACCTCAGGATTTAAAACCGAAATAAAAGCATTAACAGCAATTGCTCCGTGGAGAACCCTCCACTGTATGTCCCCTACTCGCTTTGTTAACGGTGGCTTATACAAAACTCTCCATTCAGCTTTAACATTTTCATCCAGTTTAAAATAAGACCACCATGGTGTATCTACTTTGCTGTCCAAAATTTTCTTATTAAAAACCAAAACACACAGTTTGTACAACATTTTTCCCGTAACTGAGAAGAAATCTACACTCAAAGATTTTACAGCTTTTAAAAACAACCCCACACAATCATCTATTTTGGGAGACAAGTAAATGGTTGGAAAAGGGTCTTTAGCATTAGGAGCCTTTAGTCCTGTGCAGTAGTCTGTCAATAATTGCCTCTCCTCGTTTGTAAGGACAGATTGCCACTTTACCAACAGATGAGCAATTGTGCGGGTTGAAAAAACACCCAGATGGGAAGCGACTTGTTCAGTATTCAAGAAATTAGGACCAGCCACATTCAACAGAAGGCCCAAAGTGGTGATCCTTGATTTACACAGCAAATTATTAAGACCAGGAACAATACCGTTAACAGTTGAAATATCCAAACGGGCTCCATGTACTATGGGTTCATTTAACAACCGCCCTTCAGCCAAGCTTTCACTAAGCACCACCTTGAGCAAATCCTCCCCCAACACTGTCCAGAAAGACTTATAAAAGTCTACTGGGAGACTGTCGATGCCAGGAGCCTTCCCAGCCTCCATGCCCTGAAGGGCCTTGTACAACTCGTCCAGGCTCAAAGCCTTACTGAGTTTCTCATTGGCTTCGTCAGACACCTGTGTCAAGCTTTCAAAAAAGACATTCTCAATGTCAGGTTCTGCAACACATTCATATCTGTACAGCTTCTCGTAAAAACAAACTGCTCTCTTTCTAATGTCAATAGGATCAGATAATAATGTTCCGGCTTTGGAACGCAGCCCGTGAATAAAACATTTTTGACCATTCTTTATTTCCAAATTAAAGAAAAATTTAGTTGGAGCATCCATTTGGTCAATATTCTGAAACCGGGAGCTCCTTGCACCTTTACCCCTAAAAGATCACTAAGCTGAGATTTTTTCAAAGACCGACCCTCCAAAACATTATTCCCCCCAGCCGAATCAGCTAACTCTTGAAGTTTGACTATTGATGTCTCCAAAGTTTTCACTGATCTTGATAACTGTGCTGTGATGTTTCGAGTGTACTGTTGACAGAATTGTTTAATTTGCACCTTGCCAAAATCCCACCACTGTCTTAAATTTTGGAAAGAGTTCTTTGTAGCTCTAAAAGTTTCCCAAAAATACTTAAAAGTTTTGTTAAAATTTTTATCATTAAGCAGAGTACTATTAAAATGCCAGTAAGCACTACTTGGTTTAATTGAATTTAAAATAAAAGAACAGCACACCATACTGTGATCAGAAAAACTAACAGGGACAATAAAACACTTGCTAAAAATACCACAATGATGTTTAAAACCATAAAACCTATCCAACCTAGCCAAAGATAGAGTATTGTTGTGAGTATGAGACCAAGTATATGCGGGAGGGTTCATGGGGTTCAATGCGATTCCGATCAAGGTTTTTCTCTGTACAATTAAAATCACCTCCCAGAAACAAAAACTCCTCACCATTACAATTCTGTAAAGTCGAATTAAGAGTACTTAAAAACAACATTCTTTCAACTCCTGAGGTAGGAACATAAATACAAATAAAAACTAAAACATGATTTTCAAAAAGAGCTTTAACCTTTAAAAGTATGCCCTTTATAATCTCTTCAACATCATAGGAAAATGGCTTAAAACTCGAAAATAAGACAACAACACCTCCACTAACAGCAGTATTGTGACTTAAAATAGAGATACCGTCCCATTCCCTTGACCAATCTGCAGCATTCTTTAAATTGCTGTGAGTTTCTTGAAGAAAATCATCATCTAGTTTTTTCTGCTTAAAAAAATTCATATAGCATAACTCTTTTTCTCACATCTCTAGCTCTTCACATTCACCGAAACAACGCTAACTTCACCCATAAGAGGTAAGAGAAAAAAAAACAGTACAAGCAAGCCACTGAATATTATCAAATTAACTCTTTTCACCACCATCATTGTTTATTTCAGTATTGAGTTCTCTTACCAACTTCTTTAACCTACAGTGGGTACGGAAAGTATTCAGACCCCCTTAAATGTTTCACTCTTTGTTATATTGCAGCCATTTGCTAAAATCATCTAAGTTCATTTTTTTTCCCTCAATGTACACACACACCCATATTGACAGAAAAACACAGAATTGTTGACATTTTTGCAGATTTATTAAAAAAGAAAACTGAAATATCACATGTACTAAGTATTCAGACCCTTTGCCAGTATTTAGTAGAAGCACCCTTTTGAATAATACAGCCTGAGTCTTTTTGGGAAAGATGCAACAAGTTTCACACCTGGATTTGGGGATCCTCTGCCATTCCTCTTGCAGATCCTCTCCAGTTCTGTCAGGTTGGATGGTAAATGTTGGTGGACAGCCATTTTTAGGTCTCTCAGAGATGCTCAATTGGGTTTAGTGCAGGGCTCTGGCTGGGCCATTCAAGAACAGTCACGGAGTTGTTGTGAAGCCACTCCTTCGTTATTTTAGCTGTGTGCTTAGGGTCATTGTTTTGGAAGGTTAAACTTTTCGCCCAGTTTGGATGTCCTGAGCACTCTGGAGAAGGATTTCGTCCAGGATATCCCTTACTTGGCCGCCTTCATCTTTCCCTCGATTGCAACCAGTCGTCCTGTCCCTGCAGCTGAAAAACACCCCCACAGCATGATGCTGCCACCACCATGCTTCACTGTTGGGACTGTATTGGACAGGTGATGAGCAGTGCTGGTTTTCTCCACACATACCGCTTAGAATTAAGGCCAAAAAGTTCTATCTTGGTCTCATCAGACTAGAGAATCTTATTTCTCACCATCTTGGAGCCTTCAGGTGCTTTTTAGCAAACTCCATGCGGGCTTTCATGTGTTTGCACTGAGGAGAGGCTTCCGTTGGGCCACTCTGCCATAAAGCCCCGACTGGTGGAGGGCTGCAGTGATGGTTGACTTTCTACAACTTCTCCCATCTCCGACTGCATCTGGAGCTCAGCCACAGTGATATTTGGGTTCTTCTTTACCTTTCTCACCAAGGCTTCTCCCCCGATAGCTCAGTTGGCTGGACGGCCAGCTCTAGGAAGGGTTTCTGGTCGTCCCAAACGTCTTCCATTTAAGGATTATGGAGGCCACTGTGCTTAGGAACCTTAATTGCAGCAGAAATGTTTTTGTAACCTTGCCCAGATCTGTGCCTTGCCACAATTCTGTCTTTGAGCTCTTCAGGCAGTTCCTTTGACCTCATGATTCTCATTTGCTCTGACAGGCACTGTGAGCTGTAGGTCTTATATAGACAGGTGTGGCTTTCCTCATCAAGTCCAATCAGTATAAATCAAACACAGCTGGACTCAAATGAAGGTGTAGAACCATCTCAAGGATGATCAGAAGAAATGGACAGCACCCGAGTTAAATATATGAGTGTCACAGCAAAGGGTCTGAATTCTTAGGACCATGTGATATTTCAGTTTTTCTTTTTTAATAAATCTGCAAAAATGTCAACAATTCTGTGTTTTTCTGTCTATATGGGGTGCTGTGTGTACATTGAGGAAAAAAATGAACTTAAATGATTTTAGCAAATGGCTGCAATATAACAAAGAGTGAAAGTCTGAATACTTTCCGTACCCGCTGTATATACTTCCTTATTGCTAAAGAAGCCTTCAACCATTAAACCCCTTGTCTTTTCAATAAATTGTTTAATGTCAGGAAAATATTCATTTACTCGTACCCCTCTTCTGTTTTTCATTGATTTAAGAAATAGTTTAATATCATCCACATCATAACTACGACTCACACATTCACTCTGTGAAAGAGACGCTGGAATCTGATTCACCGTCACTTTCTGAGTCACCCTGGTCTTCTTCACATTCAGCTAAGTCTGTTTTCTTTGCAAGTCTCAAATCACAAGTATTAATCACTCTTCTTTCACTTTAAAGGTACTTTAAACATCGTCTGTTCTGCATCCATGAAAATGCCATCCTCACATACTTCAACAGAACCCGCGGGCCTAGCATCATCTGTCATTTTGTTAAACGTCTCCATTTCAATTATCTCAGATTGGGGCTGAATAACCCCTTGCAGCTCGGCCGCAACCAGCTCAGGTTCAGCGCGCCTGGCAGCAATCTGCTCAATCTCAGTCCGATCCTCAGCGGCCTGTTCTACCACGTTCGCGTCCGTTTCTTTTTTCTCAAGGCAATCACGGACTAAATGTCCCACTTTACCGCAACCAAAACACTTCATTTTTCCAGTTGTTGCAAATACAAAATAGTCAAAATCATTTATACGGAATTTGAATGCAAGATCCAGTTCAGCGTCATCTTTTACAATCATATAGACAAAGCATCTAAACGAAACAACAAGTTTTAACAATGGAGAATTACTTCCAATAGGGATCTTTTTAATTGGAGAAACCAACTTACCATGACGGGAAAGAGACCGAATTAATAACTCGTCACTGATAAATGGAGGAACATTAGACAGCGTTACCTTCTTAGATGGCATTGATAGAGGGAGAACAGGTGTAAATAAACCATCAATGGTAATCCGTTGTTCAACTAGCTCATTTGCTTTGTCAACAGAGTTTAGAAAATAACAGTTGCATTATTCATTTTTGATGCTGACAAAATACATTCATGGCCCACAACTTCTATTGCAATACAACAATCCTCCACACACACTGCAGATGCCACCTTCACTGCATGATGCCGCGTGAATGTACTCAAAACCCGTGAATCCGGGGCCGCCATGCTTCCCCGAATACAGGTAGCACGCGGCCGGATCAACACACAAAGAACAATAGATCAAAAACGGAGAGAAAGAAAAAAAAAGATAGAAAAAAGTGATGAATGATTGAAAAAGAAAGAATGATTGTTCTAGACACACAAAAAAAAAAAATTCACTCAAGCTCACCACACGCATGCGCACGAGAGAGAGAGAGAGAGAGAGAGAGAGAGGAGAGAGAGAGAGAATTTTTTGAATTTTAAAACACCTTTATTAAAACAAAAAAAGGTTTCACAATATTACAAAATCACAAAGCAAAAATAAATAATTAATTAATCAAAGATTAATTAATCAAAAAGCAAGCATTAATTCTTCAACATCATCAACTGTACAAAGGACCTCATTTATCCCCCACATATAAATAAAAGACTCCACACATTTAAAAACCAAACCAAGCCTTTAAAAATCTTCAACACATCCAAAGAACCCTGTCCAGACAACTTATTTTTTCTTGATTTCCAGATAGCAAGTTTTGCTGTACCAGACAAAACATTCAATAAAATCCACTGACTTTTCCTTTTTTCTGTATACTTTGGACCATATATAAACATTTCAAAAGAGAAAGCTTCACCAATTTCAGTAAACCATTGAGATAAAAGTGAAAACAATTCATTTAGCCGAGTACACCGTACAAATAAATGAAAAACTGTTTCAACCTCTGTACAGAAGGGACAACCCACCCCAACAGAAGGATCAATGTGTACCACGTATCTGTTTGTGGCTATCGCCCCATGTACAATCCTCCACTGAAGGTCACCTGTTCTTTTATCAATTGAGCATTTGTATAAGGACCACCAGCAGCCTCTAGGGGAAGAAACGACTCCAAAAAATTCAGTGCATTGTGTTGAATTCAGTCCACTCAAGAGATTAGCATTAGATGCTTTTACACAGGAGATATATAGTGCTTTTTTTCCCTACTTCTTCAAAAATTCCAAGCTGAGGGGTTTTAAAAGACAAAAGACTCTTTCCATCATCTTGCCAATCTCCCACAGCAATAGTTACATTAAGCGAGGGGAAAACATAAGGGATCCCCTTTCTCCACTGATCTACTGCTATGGAGTCATTTGTCAAAGTCTTATGATCCCTATGCAAAAACGTTAAAATTTCAGTAGTAGCTTGTTTCAGCAGGCGCAAGGATCTCACCCCAGTCCTTTCACTCAGTTCCTCTGTGCTTGTAGTCAAAATATGCCCCAACTTTGTACATCCAGCAGCCGTTAAACATGCACGCAGACTGATACCAGACATAAGTCTTGAAGGTAGAAAATTGTTCAGAAAAAGTGGCTCTTCAAAAAGCCATAATCCATAATTTGTGTCTGATGAACGTGAAATGGTAAAAACCTTCCATGCCTCCATGACTGATTTATAGAACAACGTAAGACTCACCCGATCTTCATTCTGAAGCTCCATTAAGAACAAATGTTTGTCCAGTCCCATACCTCTGACCCGCCTGAGAAGAGCAGAAGCTGTCTTTAGCCATGATACATCTGTATGATACAACAGTCTTTGAGCCACTTGTAGCCGGAAAGCCATAATTCGGGCTCTGATGTCTATCAGTCCTTGACCTCCTTCTTGAACAGGAAGGTATAAAGCAGCAGCACGTATCCAATGTTGTCCAGACCAAAAAAAAGTCACAAGTTTCCTTTGAATTTCTTCAATAATTCCAGCAGGTGGTTGTAACACACTTACTTTGTGCCACAAGGTAGAAGCAACTAAATTATTAGTCACTAAAATCCTCCCCCTATAGGACTGAGGTAGCAACCATTTCCATTTAGACAACTTGCTGCACACTTTCTCCACTATACCCTCCCAATTTTTCTTTTGAAAATCATTTGACCCCCAAAAAACTCCCAACAATTTAAGTCCCTCCTTACCCCACTTAAGGTCCCCAGGTAATTTTGGGAGATTCTCAGATTCCCCTTTACCAGCCCAAAAAGCTTCACTCTTAGCCCAGTTCACTTTAGCTGATGAAACTTTCTCATAAAGACTGAGTACCTCAGATAAACACTTAATATCTTGAGTATGATTCACAAAGACTGTAATGTCATCAGCATAAGCAGAGAGAGAAATTTTTGAGTCTAAAGAAAAACCAGGCACTTTAAAACCTGACAGTCCTTCTCTAAGTTTAATAAGCAATGGCTCAATTGCTAAACTATATAGCTGACCAGACAATGGACAGCTTTGTCTAATACCCCTTAAAATAGGAATTGGCCGACTCAAAGTGCCCCCTATATTAATCATACATGATGCACCATTATATAATAACTGTATCAAATTTAAAAAAAGTTTCACCAAAAACAAAAACCTTCAATACATTAAAAAGATAATTGTGATCAACACGATCAAAAGCGTTCTCTTGATCCAGAGCAATTAGTCCAACATCCACATTAAAACCATTGCAAATATCTATAATGTCTCGTACTAAAAACAAATTGTCCATAATAAACCTCTTTGAAATACAATATGATTGATCCTTATGTACAACCAAACCCAAATAATTTTTTAATCTATTTGCCAGACATTTTGAAAAAATTTTATATTCTGTTGTAAGAAGAGCAACAGGACGCCAATTCTTCAAATAAAGCTAAATCTCCTTTTTTTGGCAATAATGATAAAACAGCATACTGACAGGTAGTAGGTAAAACACCCTCTTTTATAGATTCACATAAAATATCAAAATAATCATGTCCAATGCAATTCCAAAACTTTTTATAAAAGTCTGCTGGCAGTCCATCTATTCCAGGGGATCTTCCTGAACTAAGTTGTCCCACAGCAGCAGTAATTTCCTTAAATGTTATACTAGCATCCAAGACAGTTTTAGATTCAGAGTCCAGCCGAGGAAGTCCTTGAAGAAGTTGTGTCATCAATTCATCATTTTCACAGTTTTCTGCAGCATAAAGACTTGAATAAAAATCCACAGCATGGTTTCTTATTTCTATAGTGTTATATGTTATCCTCCCATCAGGGAGTTTAAGACATGGCATTTGTTTTTGTTGAGCCACCTTATATTCAAAGTTAAAAAAAAAAAAGAAGTTGGTGCATCCATCTCTGCTAAAGACATAAAACGGGAACTTATCAAAGCTCCCTTTACTTTTTCATTTAGGACCAGACTTAGCTCTCCTTTTTTTCTTTTGTAAATCGTCATACAGTACAGAATTATGTGCATCAACAAGCTGCAATTCCATCAACTGAATTTGATTTTCAAGTGATTCAATCACATTCTTTATTCTACTACTACAGTTGGCTGAATACTGCTGACAAAAGGTTTTTATCTGAGTTTTACCTACATCCCACCACTGTTTCAAAAGAACTTTTTTTATTTTTCCAATTTTCCCAAAAGAAAACAAAATTATCACAAAAAATAGCATCCTGAAGCAATTTAAGTATTCAGTATTACGATCTATAGTAAAATTTATTGTGCAGTTCCAGTCTCCACCAATGATAACATCCTTCACTGGAACACTTTTTTAGACTCTCATTGAGTATATTTAAAAAATGTAAGCGTTCCTGCCCCACTGTTGGCGCATAAATATTAATTAGTAAAACAAGCATTCCTTCAATCTTAGCTTTAACTACCAATAACCGACCCTTTACTGGTTCCTCTGTACTTATAATATCTACCCTTATGATTGGAGAGAAAAAGATTCCTACCCCTCTACTTAAATTTGTACCATGACTTAGTATATTTTATGTCCCTTCCACCACAAATTCCACTCAATTTCATTCTTTATATCACTGAGTTTCTTGCAGGAAGACAATATCAAGTTTTTTTGTTCAATTGTTTCATAGACTACAGCACGTTTTACACTATTCCCTCCAACCATTAATATTTAAAGAGCCTATCCTCAAAACCGCCATACTCAAAATTAAGATGGAAAATAAAGAATAAAGCATGATATGAAAGCAAGGAAAAGACACCATGTGATACATGATTGTTTTAGATTTTTGATTTGCTCTTTTTTCTAGTCATTGCTTTGCCTTTTCTTATAGTGGCAAGATGCTTTTTCAGCCGAAAACGCTTCTTCTCACTAAGTTCCTCAACTCCAACAGTCCTCTGATAAAACATAACAGATTGAACAAATCTGTCTACATCCGAAAAGAAATTACTTATGTTAATTTGTTTACCATATGTCTCATCCAGGAAACTATTGATTTCTTCAAGACTATACAAGGAATCTTTATTGAAACCTCCTGAAAAAGCTGCCTGAGACACATTAAAAGCAAGTCCCTGTGAACCACCATTTTCACATATAGAAACTTGTGACTCTGTGTCATCCGATTGCTCCTCCTCCACATCCTCATCATTCAAGACGCCTAAATACGATTTTTCTTCAATTCCATCATTTGCAATTTCCAACTGTTTAGTACCTCTAGTACTAGATACTTCATCAGTAACATCAGGAATTAAATCC
This sequence comes from Culter alburnus, assembly GCA_028476615.1. NCBI lineage: Eukaryota > Metazoa > Chordata > Actinopteri > Cypriniformes > Xenocyprididae > Culter > Culter alburnus. The sequence goes on along the minus strand of JAOTNS010002082.1, from coordinate 65,666 downwards.
ATTACACAATTCTTTGGGCCTACATTAACTACATCACCGTCATTTTCAGTGTCAACAACCAGTAACGCATCATCTGAATTAACAGCACTCACCTCAACAAGTGGAACAACCTCGTCTTTGGGCGCCGCAACCAGATCAACGTTATTATTTGCGACCCCATTCTCTGATCCTGCCGCGCTCTCCTCACCTGTTTTTTTTTGTGTGGACACGTAAGACGCTTGTGTCCGATGTCTCCACATCTTATGCTGCCAGTAGTTGCATACACCATATACAACCTTCCCTCATGTTTTACACGGAAATTAATATCCAGTGTGTTCTCAGGTGATTCTAGCACCATATAAACGTACCGTCTGAAAGACGCAACGTGCTTCAGAGCCGGATGTTTACATCCAAGCGTAACAGTTTTAAAGGGACTAACAACTTTTCCGAAATGCGCTAACTCACGTTGCAAAACGTCATTAGATATGAAAGGAGGGATATTTGAAACTGTTACTTTCGTTGTCAAAGTATACAGCGGAGAGAGTTGCACAAACGCATCATTAACAGTAAGACCAGTTACAATTAAACGATTAACTAGATTTTGTTCCTTCAAAAAAACAACAACAACAGCCTGATTCATACGTGATGCCGATACAATATTCTCATGACCAATCTGATCACCAACTGCAATTAAAACATCCTCTACAGTAGAATTATCCTCAGGAACACACCTGAAACCATTACGGAGCAATAATGGCGGCGTCTCATCAAGAGACGCCATTCTGCCAAACAATCACCAGTATTCAACTATTTTACAATTTCCTTTCTAAATCATGCATTTTCTGGATAGAAAAGCAAAAATAATTAAGAAAAAAAAAGCTAGATATAGAAACTCTCACCACACCGCAGCTCTCACCACCACCACTCTCACCAACTCCCAGCATGCGAGAGAGAGAGAGATCCGTTGAGGAGCAGCAGCAACAAATTGAGCTATTTTATATATATATATATATATATATATATTATATAAAAATAATATTATAATTATTTATAATTATATTATATAATTTTTTTTTTTTTTTTTACAATATTCACTTCAGGAGGAATATTTTTTATGTTTTTTTTATACGACAGTGACAATGAGGATGGTCATTTTGTTCTTATTTTACTGTCTATGCACAGATTTTGATCAATATTTTAATATTGTGGACATTGATCAATATTTGTATATAGTTCACAGAGGAACTCTCAAAAACAAAAAGATTATTTGTTTACATTCTAAAACCAGCAATGTCCACTGCAGCATGCAAACCCCACCCCTTTGTGTACCCTCAGAGGAGCTCTGAACATTCTAAACCGCTCCACAGGCATAAACAGATAAAGGACCATCCTGAAACACTGTTTGCTGACTATGACTACAGTTCAATGACCAACCTAATCTTCTACACTGAAAACAGCTCCTTATGGCATACTGCTTTGTGCCAACACTTTACCTTCACCACAAAGAGAGGCATCTGCAAAGGCAGACAGATCCTGGTATTTGAAGATGCTGAAGGAAATGAGGAATCAAGAATTTTATCTATGAACTTATACCACAACTTATCGAAAAATGAAAGAAATTTTCACTCCTGGTGTAGTGGAACTAAAAGAATTAATAATGTCCCAGCTAAAAGACAACAGCGACTTGGAGCAGCTTACAAAAGGACATGATGAATTTAAAACAAGAGACTGAATACCTGCTGAGAAACAAAGAGCAGATGTCAAAAGGAACTTCACCAAGCCAGAGAAGAGCTGAAGGAATTAAAATCAACTTTCAGAAGACAAGTAGCTGAATTTAAAACAGAAATGCATGAAGAACTGTCTGTGTTGAATATTATGTTGGGTGAAATATGATACAGAATTCGCAACAGCTGGACTCGACTGTAGATTTAAACACTGGACTAATTCAGGCATCACTTCGTACTGTATAGTATCCTCCACTGATGGTTTGGATACTTTTAAAGAACTTATGGATAGATACTACTTAGGGAAGGAAGATATTTTCAGATACCTTCAACTGAGACATCACTTTGATAAACATTAAAACTACTGGAGAGAAGGGAAAAGACCTGATTAGAGTATTCATTGATGCATATAAGGGTAATATTAACAGAAAACTGATTTCCAGGTTATATTTATGTTTACAGTTAGAGAGGGGACTTTCAACAATGTATGTAAAAAAGAGGTGGGAAAAAGAAGCTAATATAAAGATGAGCGAAGATGACTGGTCGAATATATGCAGGACACTATCTACCACCTCTAGCTCAGGTTTGTGGAGGGAATTCACCTGGAAAAACACTTTAAGGTTCTTTATAACCCCTAATATAAAAAATGGCACAGAGAATGTGTGGTAATGTCTGCTGGTCACTTCCATATCTTTTGTGAATGTCCTATCATTTCTTCGTATTGGATAGAGGTGGTGAAGGCAATTAGGTCAATATTCGGCTCGAGTTTAATTTCAGTGTTATATACTTAGGAAATCTACCATCAGGGCTAAGAAAGACAGATAGATATTTGTTACAAATACTTTTAGCAGGTAGCAAGAAAGCAAAACCCAGGAAATGGCTAAGTAAAGATTCCCCGACAATTGCTGAATGGATATAAATAACTAAGGAAATTTACATTATGGAACATTTAACTTTCTCTCCGAGACATGCCCAAAAGAAATGTGAAGCATATTGGGAAAAATGGATATCTTATCTGAAAACAAATTGAGATGTATATGTCTTTATGTTTTTTTATTTTTTTCCCCCTTTTCTTATCTGTTTTATATGATGTTGAGCACTTATGTTAACCTATGATGATTTTGCCTGATGTCCCTTGGTCTGTCTGGTTTTCTTTACCTTTTTTTCTTGTCAAAAAAAAAAAAAAAAAAAAAAAAAGAACTGTCTGTGTTGAAATCAGAACTTCAAAAGAAAGATGAACTTATAATGACATGAAGGAACAACTTGTTTCAGCTTCCAAAAGGATCTCACACTAAACACTTGACCTGTCTCTGTCTAGAACTTTCCAGAACCTGTGCAATCATTCCAAACGTTCACCTGGACTACCATAAAGACATTCGACCCCATCATATGTATGACCACGTACACCTCAACAAGAAAGGAGTACAACTTTTTCACAAGAGTGCTGAAAAGCACAGCATTTGGTAAAACGGAAAACAGCAGAAACTTACACAGCAAGAGCAGCTCCCAACCACAAAGAAATGTCCATCCTCCTCCAAGAACCAGACAGGACTCGACCCCTGGAGCGCCATCACAGAGCTACGCCGCAGCAGCCCAACAACCACAGAACCCTGCAGCCACCAAACTCAATCAGATAAGACACCTGCGCAAGAACAGGACTACAGCCGTACTTCACCGACGCACAAGGAATCAAATATATCAACAACAAACTGACTTATTAATAACACATTCTCCCATATCCACAGAAATAACCATGATCATATAGTAAATAAGAATGGAAAAGTCCTCCTGCAGCTCTGTCGAAGCCTGGGTCTGAATATCATCAATGGTAGGTTACGAGGAGGCACTTTAGGGAGATACACATTTTGTTCATCTCTTGGGAATAGCACAGTTGATTATATGATAACAGACATAGATCCTTCATCTCTCAGATAATTCACTGTTAAAGAACTAACCCCTCTGTCTGATCACAGTCAAATCACTGTGTATCTCAAAAAGACAGAAAATATCATTAACACAAAGCCCAGTAAGCTGTACAACATCAGAAAACCATACAGATGGGCTGAAAACAGCGCTGAAGAATATCAGAAAGCACTTAGCAGCCAAAAAATACAAGCGCTGATAGATAACTTTCTAAATAACACCTATATTCACACTAATGAAGGTGTCAATCTTGCTGTCAGAGACAAATTACATATCTGAAAAATCAGCAAAACAATCCAAATTGAAAACAAAAAAAATGGAAAAAAATAATCAAATACCCAAAAAACGACAAAAATTGGTTTGATCAGGACTGCCAAACTATTCACAAAAAACTGAGAACATTGTCAAATCAGAAACACAAAGATCCAAATAATGTAGAGATCCGCCTTCTTTACAGTGAAACACTAAAACAATACAAACATACACTCAGAACCAAAAAAGCACAATACACCCAAAAACAACTGACAGTAATCGAGAAGTCTGTGAACACAAACCAGTTTTGGGAAAATTGGAACAATCTGAAAAAAAAACTGATCATGAAGAATTGGCAATCCAAAAAGGAGAAATATGGGAAAGTCATTTCCAAACATTGTTTAATAAAGTACAACCTGTAGCAAATTAGCTCAAAATAAATATGAATAATTAATGATAACTAGTTATAATTAATTATTAATATTTTAATCAGTTCATAAAATTAACTTAATGTAATAAAATTAATATTACAATCAATTAACCTGTTGTTCAATGAACACACAGTGTTAATTGTTTATTAATTCTAAGAAATGTTCATTTCCAGGTTATGGGAAATAACAATCTTATTCTACTAAAAGCCTGTAGTCAGGATCGACATGAATAGGGACTCCAGTACATGAGCGCAAAACACGGACAACCTTACGTTTGACATGAACAAGACTTTATTAACTAGACTAACACTTAACTACTCTAACATTCACACACATACATACAGTTTACCAAGAGAGAGAGAGAGAGAGAGAAAGCAGAGTACAGGAAGCAAGAGGTTACAGCATTGTTTGACATTCAGCAGATCAACAGCCTTGAACAAACCATCAGTTTAGTTTTAACAGGCCCTTCTTTAAAAGGGGTAAGGATACTCGATGTATCCGATAATGAGACTAAGTTTGATACTTGCATGTCTCTCCAAGTTGAATTAAAACTGTCCTGATGCAATTTGAATGTTTGCTGATATTGTCTTGACGAAAGAGAACCAGTTGGATTCAGAGGATCTTTGGTGAATGGAAGGTCTAGGCCGAGGCCTGGCACAAGCTTGGGGTTCCTTAGAAGCTTCTAGCTTCTTAAAGCTTCATCTTGACGTCAACATTTGTCAGTAAAAGAGAAGAAGAGGAGGAAGAGCCGGAAGAGAGAAGGGGGTTTGATCTTGTGATCAGTGAATATAAGGGGTGAAGATGTCACACCCTCTTGAGGTGTCTGAGCCAATAAGGAGTTTCCCTTTCAGAGGGAAGTTTTACGAGTCTTTGTTCTGTAGCAAGATATTAGCATAAGACACTGGATTGGATGAGAGAATAACCTTCTAGATTCTTATAATACTAACATGTCACAGAGTTAGTAACATGTAACATAAATTACCAAATAGGAAATGAAAGTTGGAGTCCATAGATACCAAACATGCTGCCAATGTGATCTCTGTTAACTATACATTTGCAACTATGGAACATTAATACCAAAATAGTTCAAAAGAGAGAATTAATACATAGAATAAAGCCTATAAGGAGGAAAATCATGAGATGGGAAAATTGGATACGTGTTTATACATTTCCCAAATGGTTATATAGAGAATACATAGGATTAAAGGAGTTAATTTGTCCTTCTCAGAAAGAATGAGTCACTGGTCTCTGCAAAATTCTTCCTGATCGTAAAAGGTCCAAGTATCTGTAACAGGACACCTAGTTCTTCCTGTAGTTTAGCTAGTTTGGGATGCTAGTTGCAGTTTTAGGGGGATGGGTTCACAGAGCTTTGATAGAGTGAGTTTAAAACTGTTGGTGAACTAACAAATAATTGTGTCTGATTTGTCTCAGTCATTACAAAACAAACAAACTGTGAGCAAATTCAAACAATCAACCAATTGGAAAAACTACAATTAACAATCAAAGATAACCAAAACCCATTAGATTTCCCAATAACTGATAAAGAACTTAAAGAAAAAAACTTAAAAACTCCAACACAAAAAAGCATCTGGACCTGATGGGATATTAAATGAAATGATAAAACACACAAGCAGTAAATTCCAATTGGCCATTCTAAAACTATTCAATGTGGTTCTGAGTGTAGGTTACTTCCCTGACATCTGGAATCAAGGCTTGATAACACTCATCTTTAAAAACGAAGATAAATTTCATCCTAAGAACTACAGGCATCTGTGTGAGCAGCAACCTGGGAAAGTTATTGTGTAGCATAATAAATGCTCAACTATTAGACTTCATCACACACAATGTACTGAGCAGAAGTCAAATCAGATTTTTACCAAATTACCGTACATCTGATCACATCTATACATTACATACTCTTACTGAAAAACATGTTAACCAAGATAAAGGTAAAATATATGCATGCTTTATCAACTTCAAACAAGCTTTTGACTCAATTTGGCACCAAGGACTATTTTACAAAATGATTGAAAGTGGCACAGGAGGTAAAACCTATGACCTTATCAAATCAATGTACACTGTTTCATATTCGGCCTATCGGGATCAAAATCCTGATAGCCCAAATCCGAGTAAAGTGTGTTATAATAAATAATAATAATAATAATAATAATAATAATAATAATATAATACATTTTATTTATAATGCGCTTTTCTGGAACCCAAAGCGCTACAAACAAATGAAATACAAAACTACATTAAATGTAATACAAAGTAGAAACTAAAAACCTAAAATAATCATTACAGTAAAACACAATAGAATATTACTAACAGTCCATAAAAGCAATTTTAAAGAGATGAGTTTTTAACAGCTTCTTAAAACTGGCTAGTGTGTGAGCATCTCTAACAGCAACGGGAAGCGCATTCCATAATCTGGGTGCAGTAACAGAGAAAGCTCTCTCCCCCATAGATTTTAATCTAGAGGGAGGCTGTTGAAGAGTAAGGGAGTCAGCAGACCGAAGGGAACAAGAAGGCGTGTAACAGGTCACTAGGTCACAAATATAAGAAAGGGCTGTTCCATGTATAGCTTTGTATGTTAATGTGAGAGTTTTAAAAACAATACGTGACTGTACTGGAAGCCAATGCAAACTATGAAGCACACCTGTGATATGCTGACGTGATGGAGTATATGTGAGAACACGAGCTGCTGAATTTTGGATATACTGTAGACGTTTGATTGATTTAGCAGGTAAACCAATGAATAATGCATTACAGTAGTCAATCCTAGAAGTAACAAATGCATGAATAAGCCTTTCAGCGTCAGGTGGAGTGAGGAAAGGCCTAATTCTTGCAATGTTTCTGAGGTGATGGAAAGCAGATTTTGTGATACACTTAATGTGAGAGGCTAGTGTCAGATGAGTGTCAAAAATCACTCCAAGGTTACGAGCCTGAGCAGATGGAAGTACTACACTGTCATGCATAATCAAATTAAGATTGCTAGCCTTGTGAATAACCGCCGGTGTACCAATGAGTAGGACCTCTGTTTTAGAACAATTCAATTTTAGAAAGTTATGGTGCATCCAACGTTTTTATTTCCTGCACACACTCTGAAAGAATTGTTGAGGTGAGAGTAGGATCAGATTTGGAGCTGATGTAAATTTGGGTGTCATCAGCGTAAAAGTGATACCCCAAACCATATTTCCTAATAATTTGTCCCAGAGGAAGCATATACACACTAAACAATAAAGGACCCATTACAGATCCCTGAGGAAAACCATGACAGACCTGTCCAAGTTCAGATTTGCTGTTTCCCAAGACAACAAACTGGGTACGATCAGTGAGGTAGGATTTAAACCAGTTAAGCACCGTACCAGTGATACCAAGCCATCTCTCTAGCCTATTTATCAGGATAGAATGGCACACTGTATCAAATGCAGCACTAAGGTCTAACAAGACCAGGATGGTGGAGGCTCCAGAGTCAGCTGAGACAAGCAGATCATTCATAACTCGAACCAGGGCTGTCTCTGTACTGTGTCCCTTTCTAAACCCAGACTGAAAAGGTTCAAAAAGCTTGTTGGAAGACAAGTGTGAGTGGAGTTGAGCCACAACGACACGTTCCAGAACTTTAGCAAGAAAGGGTAAGTTTGAGATAGGTCTGTAATTAGATAGATCTAACTTATCACATCCAGGCTTTTTAAGGACTGGTGTAAAAGCTGCAACTTTGAGGGCTTTTGGAACTATGCCAGTAGTGAGAGAGGTGTTCACAGTGTTCAAGATGAGGGGACTAATTGAAGAGAGACACCCCTTTAGAACAGATGTTGGGATTGGGTCAAGAGTACATGTAGTTGTATTCATTGCCATCACTAGTTTAAGAATACAATCATTGGTGACTATGTTAAAACTAGAAAATGCACTTTCAGGAAAACTAGGTGGAAAGGTCACAGGAACTTTAGAGCAAGGTACCAAACTGATGGACTTATAGATATTTTCAATTTTTTCCATGAAAAAACTAAGAAACTTGTTACACTCCTGCACAGAGGAACAAATTGGTGACTTGATTGGTGCAAGAAGGCTGTTGATCGTCTTAAAAATCTTATTAGGGTTTGCAGCACCATCACTAATGATAGATGAATAGTACTTTGTTCTTGCTGCTTTGAGTGCTTCAGCGTATTGACTCAAGTGATCGTCATAAGCTTATGAACAGTTAATCCTGATTTCTTATATTGGCGTTCAAGCTGCCTATTTTTTATCTTCATGGCCCTTAACTCAGTGGTGTACCAAGGAGAAGATTTACTAAATGAAACAACACGTTCTCTCCTAGGAGCTAATTCATTCAAAGCAGATGACAAAATAGAATTATAGTGATCAACAGTTTCAACATCTGAATGCTCTGAGATCAGGCAGGAGAAATTGTCAAAGTTAAGATTCTTGACATTTCTAAAACTAATGACCCTTTTTTGAGTACCTCTTAGAAGTGGAAAATTTAAATTAAAAGTGAGAAGCTTATGATCACTGATACACAAGTCACTACTATCAAGCTGATCAATGTCCACCCCAACAGAACATACCAGATCAAGTGTGTGACCTTTATTATGAGTGGGAAATTTCACATGCTGAGTCATGTTAAAACAGTCTAATGCATCCATGAAATCAACTGTTAGATTACTATTAGAGTTATCCACGTGGATATTAATGTCTCCAGTCACAATCATTGGTGGACAAACAGCACTAAGAGATGTAAGTAGCTCTGTGAGTTCAGTAAAAAACAAAGGATTTGGTTTTGGAGGTCGATATATGAGTACAATAAGGACAGGTGAGACACCGTTCACTTTAAAAGCAATGCACTCAAATGATGTTACACAGAGAATTGTCATTTCCGTGACAGATATCAACTCTGTAGATAACAGCGAGACCGCCGCCTTTACCACTTAGACGTGGCCTCTCAATATATGTGTATCCCGGTGGAGCACTCATATTTAAATTTATAAAATCATTTGGCTGGTGCCAAGTCTCACAGATACAAAAGAAGTCCAGAGAATTGTTCAATATGATATCATGAAGTACAGCAGTCTTATTATTCAGTGAACGAACATTTAGATGTGCAAATCGAGCAGTTTCAAGTCGTATTTTCTGATGAGTCAGTTGCGGATAACACAAGTTTGCATGGCAAACACCACGTAGAGAACGCTTTTGTATATCAGAGTCCTTGGATCGAGAGCATAAAACTTTAATGCCAGTCCCAGTAGTATGAACATTCCGCCGTGATCCTCTGTGTAAATATTTCGGCCGACGTAAAAGCCGACATGATTTCAAGGTCTTTAGAACACAGACGTCAGGAAGTAAATAGTGTTCCAATGAGAGAAGTTCAGCAAAAGAGTACCTTATCATGATGAAATCCAACTGTTGAAGGACCCGCTCTCCACGAAGCCCAGACAGGGTCAAAATAATGATAATGATGATGATGATGATGATGATGATGATGATGATGATGATGATGATGATGATGATGATGCAAAGCAAAGGAATCCGCATGATATGAGCAGCAATATCCAAATTGAGTCACTTGAAATAGAGTCCAGACGCGTTATCACACCGCAGCATGTAAGCTATCACACAGGCTGCAGCGTTCCTAATCAGCAGGATCCGCAATCCCACGATGTTTTGCCCAAAAGCCAAGAGAAACTCCACAGTAGAACTCCAGTGTCAGAAAACAGCATAAAAACACCAAATAATAAAATGTTTAAAACAGACGAATGAGGTAATTAGTAAAAACACGGACGGAGAAGCGGCAGCCAACATGCGCCAGCGTTCTCTCCACCGGAAGTTCGGATGATCCCGACTGTTGCATCACAGTCGATGAAAAGAAAACATGCTGACAGACCTCTATGCAGATCAACTGAATTTAGAATTGATATGAATCCTATCAACCCTACAGCCAAGGAAATAATTAGGTTGCTTAGACAACAACAGAGAATTAATGTGAAATTGATTGGTGATTAAAAAAAAACTTTTGCTTTGAATAACTTTCATGCTGATCTAACTCGCATCACAGGAGGACTTGCAACGCTTTCAACTATCAATGCGCCTGCAAATTCTCCTGTGTCTGACTGAATGAACAAATGTTTTCCTGTTGTGGTTTTGGAAATTGGGGCCATGCTTATGTTGAAAAAGTTTATTAGTTTAGTAGAATAAAGGTTACTCGCTTTTGCTATGCTATGCGTTGCACCTGTTGCAACCAGTATCTAATCCATGCTTTGAAGATTGAGAAGGTGTGAAAACCGCTAACGGTTGAATGCAGAAGGAAGGTGTTATACCTTTTACCTATACCTTTTCGCTTATGCTTAGTATAGGATTTTAAAGGTTAACAGGAAACTGTGAGGCGTAGGTGCGTATCTATACTATAGCCTAGTTTTTGTTTTCTCTTTTCCTTTTACAATGTATGTTTCCTTTTCTTGTACCAAATAAGGAGACGATTAAGGTCCTCCTCTTTATGATGATTATAAAGTGTGAAACTTGTAATAGAAGTGGGCCGTTTGGTGAAGACTCTCAACTCCTCTGTTCATGTTAAGATTTTTTATTCTGAATGTTGTCATTAAAAGATACCAGTAATAATTGGTAATTTGTAAACTCTTTTAAACTAGTCTCAGAGTTAATAATTTTTATATAAACCTATTATCTGAAACCTGAATATAAATATATATCATATATAAGATATATATAAATATTAATTCCTTACGAGCTCCAATTTCGAATCCAACCCGAGTGTGGCTGGACCTTCCTTAGGCATTATTGATCAACTGGTTTTATCATCTACCCCGGACATTCTGCAGGTAAGGGCTGTTTATTGATCAGCTTTTATTGGGGATATGTTATAACATAGTTGGTTATTAATCGAAGGAAGTAAAAAAATACAACATGGCGCCCAACATTTGGGGCTCGAATATAAGGAATGAGTATTCAGGGTTAATAGAATGAGGAGTTTGTAATGCCCACATATCACAGCCGAAAAAGACAGTTCACTGCACAGAGAAGAGGTGAAAGTTTGCCTCAGCAGTGGAACTGACAAAACAGTTCAGAGGAACTGCAGAAGGGTTTAAGGGTTCAGAGGAACCACAAACCACAGACACCAGCTCAGAGGAGCGGTGTGTAAGCGCGCGCAGGCTCGAGTGAAGACCTGTAAAAAAAGAGAGATAAATAGCTCAGAGACTTGAGGAGAGTGAGTTGTGTCAAGACAAAAACCAGTTTTTGATTGTGAAATAGGAAAAGGGTATTATGTCCGCTCAGATGGTAACCATAGATCTAGTCCCTGAGGACACAGGAGGAAAACTAGAATGGGTTAATTCCACGCAGTGTAGGTGTGGGTACGGTCAAATCCCTTGGGAAGAGGTCAGGACGGCCGCTTCCGTAGTGAATATCAGACAACTGAAAGGAGCAGAGGTTCCACCCTTCATCTACTCCAACCGTGGAGGCAAAGATGGATTCCCTAAAGTCAGATTATTCGATGAGAATGGGAGTCAGGTGAGAAATGTTCCAACAAGGAGTTGGACTGACCTCACTCCCAATGACTTAGAAGATGAGTCAGAGAGGGGCTCAATAGCCCTTAGTTTCGTACCTCAGAGATGAGAACAAAGATGCTCCTGATCCTAGCACTCCGATCGAAAACCCTGAAAGTCTGAGTGAAGAACCCTCATCAGAGGAGGAAGAGCCACTAAGAATATATTTCGGAAAAGAGGAAGAATGTGACCTGATTGTTAATCCAACTAATAAGCTTCTCAAACACGACATGAGTCTCTGCCGCCTTAAAAGGAAGAGCAGGATGAGTGTTTCAGGATGAGTCAAATAAGCTATTACAGAGCAGGCCAAATCCTCTATTTACAGGAGATGTAATTTTGCAGAAGCAAGGTGGACCTAATGGAAAGCCTGTACTGCACGTGGTCGGACAGGGAAAAGGCAATGGCATAGAGCTGGAAGAACAGTTACGAGCAGTCATGATTATCGATATTATCCTAGATAAAATCTGTGCCGTGGCTAGAGAAAATAATCGCTCCGTGGCCATGCCAATAATATTAGGCGAGGAATTTGGATTTGATGAAATCCAAACAAGAACCTCCCTAGTATCAGAATTATTAAGAAAGACATTAGTTTTGGATATGGATTTAAACTTAGACATTCTCAAAGACTACTTTGTCAAGGTTTAGATTTTTTTTTTTTTTTTTTTTTTTTATGTTGATTTGAAGTGTCGGTTTTTGCATTAATTTTATTACAGTCAAACCTGAACATAGAGGGCGCCATTTTGTTACACAACATCAAAATTCAATAAAAAAATAACAAAAATGAACAGGTGTGTTTTATAACAGCTTAATAAATCTGTGTTTGATCTGATTTCATCCTCTTATTTGAGTTTTGGCTCAATTTTACCATACTATTACAGCCACACTGGTTCATTTGTATGTGTATAATGGTGTGTTGTGTGTGTGTTTGTCTGTGAATGTGTGTAAGTGAGTGTGTGTTTGAGTGGGTGTTTCTATTTTGTACTCTTCGTAATTTAGAGTGTAACCTCTTTCTTGCAGTTAATTTTTCACTGCTTTGTGGCTGAATTTTTGCTTTTATTTCACACATTTGCATAAACTTGCTCTGTCTTACAGTCAGTCGTGCTGGTTCATATATATATATGTGTGTGTGGGGAGGGGGGTGGGGGGTTGGGTGTGTCTATTTTGCACTCTTGGCATTTTAGAGTGTCCCCCCTTCAGTGCTGTGCACTTTGTTTCTACACAGTGTCTGATTTGTAGTTTGTACCAACAAAAGATTCTCTGAGTTGTTGTATTTTTTCGTATTTCCCATTCATTTCCTATGTCGGTCATTTTTGACCGAAAAGAAGGTAAGTGTGACTTTTTTTTTTTACGACCCCTTAACATGTCCGAATCATGTCCTTGATTTTTTTGTGTTCATATTGGTAATGTGACAAAAGTCACCAAGTGTCATCTCATTCCAACAAAGCTACGATTTTTAACAATTCAAAATATAATTTTTTTCGGTCAGAAATGACCGAAGAAGGCCAGAGGGTTAATGGGATAATGAAAGCTGCGACCGCAGTAGTGGACTTTGTTACGCTCTTCATTGTGGTGAGGGGTGTGTGCAATTCTCTAGGTCACAGGTGGTGCTCAAAGTCAAGCAAACCAACCAATGAGCCCGAGGTCCTTGAGAAACTGTTAGATTTCCAAAGTCGGGGGCAGAGACGAATTGTAAGAAAAAGGAAGTATATCTAAAGTGCCTTTGTTGTAGAACTCCACCTCATCTATAAGTTAAAAGAGAATGGGAGGAGTAAAAGAAAAAGATATATGTCAATTGCCTAAATTTTCGTCACCCACAAACTGACTTTCACTCTTAGGAGAACATCTCGGGGGGGCTTCTCAATTGAGAAACTTTTTGACTAACAGCCAAAGCTGATTTTAATTGTTCCTGCTCAAAGACCAACAGAGATCCAAATTGACAAAAGTTAGAATGGCATCCAACGGAAATTTTAACTCAAGCAATGTGACTGCGGACAATCTCCAGAATGTTCCAGGAACATCTGGTAGTTTCCCTCAGGTCAGCATTTCTTTGATCCATTTTATTTGGATGCTTCTTAATGGATGTAATACAAATCTCTGGTGGCACAGCGCAGTAGGCGTAATACAATTTGGTAGAATTATATTAACGGGAAATTTAAGTAAGATCATTTTTGTTTGTGATTTAATGATTTGTTCTGAGGGTTGGTCTAAGATATTAAAAATTAGAGGAATTATAGCCCTGTTTAATACAAGTGTATTTAAATTTGGTACTGATCTAGTATTGACCATACTTAAACAAGAATTGATGATGTGGTGTGAAATGACAATAATATTCATTAATACAATGTATTTACTGTGTTTTACTATTGTATAAGCATGGCAGAGATGCTGTCTTATGGTTAGTAATTGGGGGATTAAGCTTGAGTGTTTTTTCCCTGGGAATGATATTAGATCATGAAAATATACTGTTAATGGGAATAATAATTTTAATGAACAGATGGGATAAAGTGAAGAAAACAATGAAGTGTTGCAGAGAGTGTTGGAACGATCTAGTCATAGTGACTTCTGATCTGCCTAAATTTCAGATGCTGTTAACCAAGATTGCCGAACTGGAAACTGACCGCAATTACCAATCTTGTACTTCGGGGAGGAACTGTGAGAGTAAAGACAGTATTGATGAAAGTGATAAGGTGTTAGTGATTGATGAATATACTCATAAAAGATACAGATCTAAATACCTGTGTTTTGGGTGTGGAGGATCTGTGAAAAAAAAAAAAAAAAAAGTTTATTTTGATTTAATTGATGGACAAAGAAGGTGCAAAGACTGTATGAATAAATCACCAAATTACAGTCAAAAATTTGTTTAATCAAGATACAAGTCTATGGAATTATGCATTGCTAATGAGTTGTAGACATGATCTAGATCACCTAGAGGAATTAAGATCCTCCGGGTTTACCGAAAGAAAATTAGAGAAAAGAGATGGGGTATATATGATTCCATGGTTTATAAAACAATGTGTGGTAGGATGAACCGATATCAGACAGCAACCTGGTAGCAAAAGGATTCGCTGTGTCCTACAAGTGATTGAGCTTTTTTACGATGAATTTACGATGTCTGGAATGGTAGTGAATTGGTTGAGACAAAAGTGATCGAACCAACAGTACTTTTTGGTCTCGCGATTATTTCATCCTCATCTTTGTTGTACAGGCGGCTTCAGTAGTGATCCAGCGGAACCTCCAGTTGTCTGGAATGACCCTAGGACAGTTCCTAACAGTGGCAGCCGCCTCTCCGGGGACCATCGAACGGGTCTGATTCTCCCTTGGAATCCTGGACAGCTGTTTGAGAAAAGATGACGATGATAATTGTCTCTACCATGACATTGCTAGAAATCCAGATCCAGACATTTGGGGGGGGGGGGGGGGGGGGGGGGGGGGGGGGGGGGTAGTTGAGAAACTATAATGAAGTCACTTTGCTGAGGAAAAATCGTAATGTTTTTAATGTTTTTATTGTTTTTATTGTTTTTATTGAATGGAAATATAGGAGTGACAGAAGAGGTATAATCGCTATAGACTGTTCTGTAGATAGAATACCTATTGATGTATCTTTTACTAGGTCTGTCCGCACAACAAGAGAGGGTGTTTCATATTCGGCCTATTGGGATCAAAATCCTGATAGCCCAAATCCGAGTAAAGTGTGTTCTGCTGACAGACCTCTATGCAGATCAACTGAATATAGAATTGATATGAATGCTTTGATTCAACAAGGGATCCAATGACAACAGGCCAAGCTCTTCAAGAAGATGGAGAAAAAGACACAAACGAAGAGCTACCCTTGGACAACATCCTATCAACCCTACAGCCAAGGAAATAATTAGGTTACTTAGACAACAACAGAGAATTAATGTGAAATTGATTGATTAAAAAAATCTTTTGCTTTGAATAACTTTCATGCTGATCTAACTCGCATCACAGGAGGACTTGCAACGCTTTCAACTAGCAATGCGCCTGCAAATTCTCCTGTGTCTGACTTAATGAACAAATGTTTTCCTGTTGTGGTTTTGGAAATTGGGGCCATGCTTATGTTGAAAAAGGTTATTAGTTTAGTAGAATAAAGGTTACTCGCTTTTGCTATGCTATGCATTGCACCTGTTGCAACCAGTATGTATTCCATGCTTTGAAGATTGAGAAGGTGTGAAAACCGCTAAAGGTTGAATACAGAAGGAAGGTGTTATCTATACCTTTTCGCTTATGCTTAGTATAGGATTTTAAAGGTTATCAGGAAACTGTGGGGCATAGGTGTGTATCTATACTATATCCTAGTTTTTGTTTTCTCTTTTCCTTTTACAATGTAGGTTTTCTTGTACCAAATAAGGAGACAATTAAGGTCCTCCTCTCTATGATGATTATAAAGTGTGAAACTTGTATCAGAAGTGGGCCGTTTGGTGAAGACTCAACTCCTCTGATTATGTTAAAGGTCCCGTTCTTCATGATTCCATGTTTCAAACTTTAGTTAGTGTGTAATGTTGTTGTTAGAGTATAAATAAAATCTGTAAAATTTTAAAGCTCAAAGTTCAATGCCAAGCGAGATATTTTATTTAACAGAAGTCGCCTACATCGAACGGCCAGTTTGGACTACATCCCTCTACTTCCTTCTTTAATGACGTCACTAAAACAGTTTTTTGACTAACCTCCGCTCACAGGCTCTATATATATTATATAATTATATAATATATATATATATATATATAATATATATATATATATATATATATATATATATATTTATTTATTTTTTTAGGGATGGTAAGATTCACCGATTTGCATCGGCATAAAAGCTTACGATGCGATGCATCGATTTAAATAAGCGTGCATCGGATACATTTGGCATTTGTATCGCGATGCATCGTTTCTAACATATCTGCATCGGTAAAAAACGATTTATTCATATATAATTATTAGTAGATGCGCTATTCTTTTACTATTTATAAAGCGACCAATATTTTATGTAACTTTTAGATTGATTTCTCCTTTCTGAACTGTTGCGAAAGCGTGTTCTCTCAATCACCACTGCAGCTGCTACGTGATTATGACGTATCACAACAACACTACGGAGACCGAGAGGTGTCCTCCTGAGAGTTACCACCAAGAACGGATTGACATGGCAGACCCGGAACTCTTTCTTCCACCAAGTCATTTTAAATCCAGTGTTTGGAAACACTTTGGGTTTTATAAGCGAGATGGAAATCTTGACAAAACCCATGCAATTTGTAAAATATGTCGCGCCGCTATAAAATATACAGGCAGTACGACTAATTTAATAACACACTTGAAGCACCAACACAAAGTGAGTGCAGCAGAGACTCCCTCCCCTTCGGAATCAGCTGTTGCTAGTACTAGCAGCTGTGGTACCGCTAGCAGGACGCCGAGTGCGCAAACAATTGCTACTTTTTTTCACTCCCCACTGGCTGTCAGCTCTGCTCGTTCCAAAGCAATAACTGACGCGATCGCCTTTTTTATTTGTAAAGACATTCAGCCTTACAGCGTTACAGAGAACGAGGGATTCCAGTACCTCCTCCACGTCTTGGAGCCAAGGTACCACATACCAAATAGAAAGCTATTTACTGAGAAACAAATTCCTGCTTTGTATGACAAAGTTAGACGAGAGATAGCCGAGTCACTAAGCAATGCCCAACGAGTTGCAATTACGGTTGATGGCTGGACATCTTGTGCCACGGACTCATATGTAACCGTCACAGCACATTATATTGACGATGAGTGGGTTTTGCAAAACTACGTTCTTCAGACTAGAGTGTTCAATGAGGCTCACACAGGGAATAATCTAGCAGTTTTACTGCAGAACGTTTGCCACGAGTGGAACATCAACATCAAGGACACAGCGTTGGTCACGGATAATGCAAAAATATGATGCTGGCCGGAGTGGGTGCAGAAATGGACCCCCATGTGCGATGCATCGCGCACACACTTAATCTGGCCTCTCAAAAATCCCTCAAACTGGACAGAGTGTCTGAGCTTTTGGCAAAAGTGAGGAAGGTGGTAACATTTTTTCACAGAAGCCCAAAAGCAACTGAAGTTCTGCGTGAAATGCAGGCCCAGTTACACCTGCCAAACCACAAGCTAATCCATGATGTTTCCACAAGATGGAACAGTTCCCTTGACATGTTGGAGCGTTTTTGGGAGCAACAGCCTGCTGTGTTGAACACCCTGCTGTCAAAGCAGATAAAGAGAAGTGAATGCATGGCCAGCCTGACAGAGGAAGACATGGCAATAATTCAAGATGTCATCAAATTGATGTCTCCACTGAAAGTGGCAACCACGCTCCTCAGTGAGGAAAAAAACCCCACCATCTCAATGATCTCCCCAATTCAGGCCAAATTAAAGAGACATTTCCAGCCAGATGATAGTGATCTACCAGTAATTTCCCAGATGAAGGAGCGATTCAGGCAGGACTTTGACGGCCGCTACACATATCTCCAAGACCTCCTCCACTATGCCTCAGCCCTTGATCCACGCTTCAAAAACCTGGCTTTCCTGGATGACAATGACACCAAGGACATGATATTCACAAAGCTAATAGGAGAGGTGGTGAAGATGGATGAAAAGGTAAGAAGAATATACTCAGTATACTATGTCTGTCTCTCTCTCTCTCTGTCTCTCGTACCCATTTGTTACTTTTATTTATTTGTGTCTTAAATTATGTCTATTTTAAGAAAATCTAACAGTCTCTGGATTATAATAATTATTGTCAGGCAGGGAGCACAATGAATGAGGACCAGACAGCTGAAACAGGTGGTAACAGGAGCCCCCACAGAGAGGAAGAGACAGGTTTGCTATGTTCTGATAGGATATACTCAGTATACTGTATGTTGATTTGAAGATGCATGTGTTATTATGGTCTAGTATTGTATGTCACATTTTTTTTAGTATAGTATTGACTGATATAATATTTCTGAACATCCCCTCTTCTCTTCTGCTCCTAGATGATGTTCCTCCCAAGAAGAAAACGGCTTGGACCAGATGTTTGGCGATTTCCACACTGAAAGACCACAGACGACAAAGAACGCAAGGGAGAGAGCTAAGGAGGAAATTTTAAAGTACAGAGAGAGGGATTCTTTAAGTCTGAGTGGTGACTTGCTGCAGTGGTGGAAAAAACAAGTGGATCTTCCTCTGCTTTCAGCATTGGCAAAGAGCTATCTCTCCATCCCAGCTACAAGTGTTCCCTCTGAAAGAGTGTTTAGCACAGCTGGAGACATAGTTACTGCACAGCGCAGTTTGCTTCATCCTGATCATGTAGATCAACTGATTTTCCTGAAGAAAAACCTTAAAGTAGGACATTTAAGCTAATCTGCTTTACAGCAGTCTGTGACTGCCAATACTAGTTTTTCTTTTATATTATATATATATATATTATATATATACACATATATATATATATTATTTATTTACATTTTTGTTTACCTGTTTGTGAAAGGTTTTTATTTGTATTGCTTATGTTAAAAAAACAGCACCTGCTTTCTGCTCACTGAGTTAGCCTACTGAAATCACTTTAGCCTGCTGGCAAGTTACAGAACATTTCTTTATTGTTTATCCCTGAGCAGCATTCTTAAATTGTTTCACCTGTTAAATGTGTGAGCTGTTAAAAGTAACTAGAGACAAGACAGGAAAAGAATGTCTGTTTTTATTTAATCTTTTGGTTTTGTAAAAAAACTAATCTTTTGTTTGTGAAAGAGCCATGTGTAAAAAGTCAGATGGCACTTAAGATACTTTAAGATAAGGTTTCTGTCGGAACAAAATAAATAAAAGTTAAATATCTACATATTGAATTGCACAGCATATTATTTTTCTCCATTACATCGTATTACACTGAATCACATCGTGTTGAATCGAATCGAAATCGTATCGCACCGTATCGTAATAGCAGTGAATCGTATCGCATCGGTAGCTGCCTATATGTATCTTTAATGTATCGCATCGTTGGCTATGCATTGAGATGCGTATCACATCGGCCTCAGTTATGGAGATGCACATCCTAATATTATTTTATATATATATATATATATATATAAATTCCTTACGAGCTCCAATTTCGAGTCCAACTTGAGTGTGGCTGGACCTTCCTTCCTCCATTCCGCAGGTAAGGGCTGTTTATTGATCAGCTTTTATTGGGGATATGTTATTACATAGTTGGTTATTAATCGAAGGAAGAAAAAAATACAACACTCAAAGTAAATGTGGCATAAAAATCAACACTAAACGTACAAGGTATCTTTCCCATGAGCGTGGAGCGAGACAGGGCTGCTGCTTAAGCCCAACATTATTTAACATCTACATCAATGAACTGGCAGGCAGTCTGGAGCGATCTGCAGCCCCTGGCCTCACCCTACACAACTCACAGATCAGATGCCTGCTGTATGCAGATGATCTGGTTCTGCTGTCTCCCACTCAACATGGTTTACAGCAGAACCTGGACCTGCTACAACAATACTGGCAGACCTGTGCCCTGACGGTCAACCTGAATAAAACCAAAATTTATGATATTTCAGAAAAGATCCATATCCCAGGGAACACACATTTACATTAGGCACTAACCAGATAACACACATCACACTACAACTACCTGGGTTTGAAAATCACATCCACAGGAAACTTTAATAATGCTGTGACAGAACTGAGAGACAAAGCACGCAGAGCCTTCTACACCATAAAACGGCAATGTCCTATAGAAATCCCAATTAGAATTTGGCTGAAAATATTAGAATCAGTAATTGAGCCCATTGCACTCTATGGCAGTGAGGTGTGGGGTCCACTGACAAATCCAAATCCAAATCAAGATCTCACCAAATGGGAAAAACATTCAATTGAGACCCTGCATGCCGAACTCTGTAAAACTATATTACATGTGCACCGGCATACAACAAATAATGCATGCAGAGCAGAATTAGGCAAATACCCTCTAATCATAAAGATACAAAAAAGGCAATTAAATTCTGGAAACATCTGAAACTAAGTGACCCCCAATCATATCATTATAAAGCCCTGCAATACAAAGAAAGCAACCCCTTCCCTCAGCTGATCCAGAGCTTCAGTCCTGATGTTTCACAAACATCTACTGATGCTCTGAACCACAACATCAGAATCAATCAGATTACTGTACAAATCAAACAGAATTACATCACTCATTGGCAAACCCAAACACAACAACAGAGTAAAATGCAATGCTATTCAGCCCTAAAGAGAGCTCAGCATGGCAGAGTATCTGTACACAGTGTCATAAGAAACTCAGAAGCACGTGGACCAGATACAGACCAGATCTGAATCAGATGGAAAACAGAAATGCACTTCCTAACAGAATAGTCCAAAAACACAGACATATGGACAGTGCTCTATGATAAAATACAACAGATCCATCCAACATTTAAAACTCTTTCAAACCAGGAGAAACTGCCATATCTGTTAGGAGAACGCAAGAACTGCTGTGTGTTTGCTGCTCAATGTGTCTGCTTGTCACCATAGAAGAGAAAACACTCAATCTGCCCTGATCTGATGTTTCCAGCACATTTTGCTTCTGTAAATATTTCCAATCCCTCACCTTTTTTTCTCCTCTCTCATTTCTAGTTTATATACCTGCATACATTAGTAATTCATTTTGCACTACATGCTTAATACTTATATATTACCACCATTACTATTCTTTTTTTTTCTGTTAATACATATATGCACTATTTGTAAACAGCCCAGCTGCAATTGCTTTGGCAATAAAATATAGTTTTTGTCATGCCATAAAGCACACGAGAGAGAGAGAGAGAGAGAGGAGAGAGAGAGAGAGAGAGAGAGACGGAAGATGAGAGAGGAAGAGAGAGAGAGAGAGAGAGAGAGAGAGGAGAGAGAGAGAGAGAGAGAGAGAGAGAGAGAGAGAGAGAGAGAGAGAGAGAGAGAGAGAAAGAGAGATTGATACAATCAACAATAACACATTAGCAATTGATAATAATAATAAATCTTAAAACTCTAGAAAAAAACCAAAACACCTTCATGTATTGCACACAAAGCACCATGGCTACACCATATTTGCTCAAAAGTGGAAAGATCATTCATTGCTTTATAAAACTGAAAGTCAACAAACACTCTTGATTTAATAAAAGATACAAAACACAGCATATCATCACTAGACTTTTGTTCAATCTTGTTTTTACGACTAATATACATAGCCAATTTAGCTTGTCCTAAAACAAAATTCAACAACTGACAGATAAAATGTTTTTTCTGGACATATTTGAAACCCAAAATGACCGTTTCCCATAGAAAACCCTTCATTAAATTTAAAAAACAATTCTTTTAACTTAATAAATAAAGGCTCTAACCTAGTACAAAACATAAAAGCATGAAACACAGTTTCTCTTTGCATACAAAATGGGCATTCAGGACTGACTTCCGGATTCAACACAGAAATAAAAGAATTCACAGCAATGGCACCATGGAGAATTCTCCATTGTATATCACCTACCCTCTTTGATAATGGTGGTTTATATAGAGATCTCCATTCAGGTTTTACATCGTTGCCCAGTTTAAGAACAGAACGCCATGGTGTGTCAAATTTTCTGTCAAAAAGCTTCTTATTAAACACTAAAACACATGCTCTATACAGTTTTTTTCCTACACATGACAAGAAATCCAAGCACAAAGAATCACATGAAAAAAAATTAAAACTGTCAGCAAGATCAGGCTTAACAACTAAACAGGGAAAAGGATCCTCAATATCAGGAAAAACACTCCCTTTAAAGAAGTCCTTCAACAAATGGTCTTCATCAACTATAAGACATGAATTAAGTTTAACCAAAAACTGAGATAACAAACGAACAGATCTAATTCCCAAAACCTTGGATGTTGCCTCCACACACTTAAAATAAGGTCCAGTTAAAGTCAGTAAGTGTTCCAAAGTGAAGACCCTAGAAGCCTGAAGGGAGGTACTAAACCCCGGTAAGTTGCAATGCGTAGTCATATCCACCGGGCCCCACAGATCAATGGTTCCTGTAGCAGCCAGTAGAGAGAGTAAGAGTTATCAGTCTTAACACGAAAGGGGCTCCACACTTTGAACAGATTCCGATAAAAAAACGGCAAATCCGATAAATCCAGTTTCCTTGGGTCCATTAAAAAGAGGGATTTGTCCAGTCCAAAACCTCCAAGGGTACGCAAAATAGCACGCCAGCTACAATCTGTTGAGCCGTCCAAAAAACGCTGCAGGAACTGTAAACGAAAAGCAGCAGTTCTACTTTGCAAGTGAATTAAACCTTGCCCACCTTCTTCCTTGGGGAGGTACAAAACACTCTGTGGGACCCAATGTAATTTGTCCCAAAAAAAGTTCACAAGAACCGCTTGAACTTCAGCTAAAAATTTTGGCGAAGGGTCAACACATGCCAACCTGTGCCAAAGAGACGACGCCACTAAATTATTAGCAATGAGAGCACGCCCTCTATAAGACATGTTTGGTAATAACCATTTCCTTTTATCCAAACGTGCTTTAACTTTGTCTAACACCCCCTCCCAATTTTTCTGTAAAACACTGTCATCTCCTAAATAAACCCCCAAGTATTTTACACCTCCCTTACTCCAACACAGCCCATCCGGAAGGCAAGGTTTTCCATCAATCCATCATCCTAACAAAACAGCTTCACTTTTTTTCCAATTTATCTTAGCAGAGTACAGTGCTCTAAAATCTTCAGCTAGGTTAAACAAAACCTGTACATCGCTTTGCCTAGTGACAATCACTACAATATCATCAGCATAGGCTGACAAACAAACATTTTGTTACAATCTGCTAAACACAAAACCACATAAATTATTCCTTATTTGCTGAAGTAGTGGCTCAATAGCCAAGGAATACAACATTCCAGATAAGGAACAACCTTGTCTAATCCCTCTAAGAACCTGAAAAGGAGCACATAAACCACCATTAATTTTTAGTGTACTCTCAACGTCACTATAAAGTACTCTTATCATGTCCACAAATTTTTGGGAAAAACCAAAAATTTGCCAAAACATTCCACAAATAAGAGTGCTCAACTCGGTCGAAGGCTTTCTCCTGATCTAAGGCCAGCAAACCACAATCTAACTTTAACAAATTAGAGACATAGAAAATGTCTCTAATTAAGGAAACATTATCAAAAATAGATCTACCAGGGACACAGTAAGTCTGGTCCGGATGGATAACCTGATCCAATACTCCAGCCAATCTATTAGCCAATGTTTTGGAAAGCAGTTTATAATCACTACAAAGTAATGAGACCGGGCGCCAGTTCTTAATGTCAGTAAGGTCCCCCTTCTTTGGAATAAGAGTGATTACTGCTCTTCGGCAACTCAACGGCAACCTGCCCTTTGACAAGCCATCATTAAGTACCTCTAGCAGATCCATTCCCAACTCCAACCAAAAAGTCTTATAGAAGTCAACTGGAAGGCCATCCACTCCTGGTGCCCTTCCTGACTCCATACTTTGCAGGGCCTTATGAAGCTCTCCCAGGGCCAATACTCCTGAAAGAACCTCATTACCCTCCTCAGAGACTCTTGGTAAGTTGTCAAGAAAAACACTATCCACACAACACCCTGGCTCAATCTCACTACTATAAAGATTTTGATAAAAATTGACTGCTCTCTTACGAATTTCGGCAGGATCTGACATTAACACTCCATCTTCAGAGCGCAATGCATAAATAAAAACGTTTCTGCCCATTCTTCCTTTCCATGCTGAAAAAGTATTGGACGGTACATCCATCTGATCCATGCTTTGAAAGCGTGAACGGACCAGAGCCCCCTGTGTTTTATACCCCAGTAGATCTGCTAATTGAGCCTTCTTCTTAGAGCATAGCTCCAAAAAATGACTTTCACCAGTAGATTGAGCCAAATTCATAAATTCAATTATTTCTTTTTCTAAAAACTCCAAGGACCGATTCAACTCTCTAGTGACGTTGTGAGTATACTGTTGAGTGAACTGCCTTATTTGGACCTTACCAAAATCCCACCACTGTTGCAAAGAATAAAAAGAACCCTTCATTGTTTTGTACTCTTCCCAAAAACTCTTAAAAGATTCTTTAAAAAAAATTGATCATTAAGCAAATTGGTATTAAAATGCCAATAAGCACTTTTTGGTTTTAATGAAGTTAAAATGAACTTACAATGCACCATACTGTGATCTGAAAAACTAACTGGTGTGATGTAACACTTATTGAAAATGTTCAAATGATGGTTAAAACTATAAAATCTATCCAGTCTTGCTAAAGACAAGTCATTATCACGCGTATGAACCCAAGTGTACTGTCTTTCATTCCCATTTAAAATCCTCCAAATATCACATAAATCATACTTTTTAATAATATGAATGAGACGATTGCAGGAAGCCAAATGAGGCTCCATATGATTTCTATCTAGATTGAGTTCAGTACAATTGAAGTCCCCACCTAGAAACAAAAAGTCCTCAGAGCAACAGTCTTTTAAAGTTGAACAGAGTATGTCCAAAAAAACACTCTCTCAAAAGGTGTAGTTGGAACGTACACACAAATAAAATTTAGCGCATCTTTCAAAAATTGCTCTAACTTTTAAGAGCCTACCTTTTACAATTTCATCCACCTCATAGGAGACTGGGCTAAAATTCTTTGCAAATAAAATAGCCACTCCCCCACTAACTGAGGTATTGTGACTTAACACAGGTGTTCCATCAAACTCTCTCGCCCAATCAACAGCGTTCTTTAAATCACTATGAGTTTCTTGTAAAAAAGTAACATCAATATTTTTCTGTTTAATCACTTCATATATTATTGTTCTTTTTCTAACATCCCTTGCACCATTAACATTCAATGTAGCTAAAAGCACTTCATTCATAACTAACAAAAAAAAAAAAAAAACCATAGAGCCAAAAAACATCAACCTTCCTACTTGTGGAGTTAACAGACATCGTCATTCAGAGCATTGTTAATATTCCTCACAATTTTCTTCAAACGGTAAACTTCTTTATTGGTAAATAAGCCTTCTGCCATTAGGTCTTTTGCCTTTTCAACAAACTGTTTTAGATCAGGAAAATATTCCTGCACACGCACACCTCTTTTGTTTTTTGTTGACCTGAGAGAAAAAGCCTGATATCATCAAGCTCATAACTGCGACCCACAAACTCATTCTGAGAAAGTGTTATACTAGAGTCAGAAGACTCACCTTCATCACTCTCTGTAATCTGATCCTCATCCACATCACTTTTTTTGCACATTTTGGCATTAAGTGCTACGTTACTTTTCTTTCTTTTTTGGGGCATTTTGAAAATCGACTGCTCTTCCTCCACTCCAACACACACCTCCTCACAAGCTTCTTGCAAAAGAACAGACGTATTCAGTGAACCGTTACCATGTTTCTCTGCATTTTCAGACCCCTGTGACACACTGGCTAAATTGTTAACGTTAGCACCTGAATTAGTTTCAGTAAGGGCCTTACGTGAGGGCCGAATCGCCGAGCTCAACCCAGCAACAGCCTCACCTGCAGTCACCGACTCTGCGCTCGGACCCGGTGACGTCACCTCAACCGCACCGTCAACATCAACCACATCACCATTCTCAGTAATCACGTTCACTACACCTAATTCTTTTGCTGGTAATTTATCAGGACAATTCCGAATTAAATGCCCAAATTTACCACAGCCAAAACATTTAATCTTCGAAGTGGTGACAAAGATCGCATACTCAAAGTCATCAACTCTGAAATTCAAAGTCAAGTCTAGCTCACCGTCATCCTTGATAACCATATAGACGAAGCGTCTAAAAGAGACAATATGTTTCAGCAGAGGCGATTCACAACTGATTGGAATTTTTTTTAATCGGAGAAACCAATTTACCATACCTGGATAAAGCCTGAATTAAAATATCATCACTCACAAAAGGTGGAACGTTCGATAAAGTAACACGCTTAGCTGGCAACGCAAGGGGAAGAACAGGAACAAGTTCGTCACTAATAACTATACCATGTTCAACTAATTCATTAGCCTTATCAACAGTGTCAAGGAACACTACAACAGCACTATTCATTCTGGAGGCCGATAACACACTTTCATGCCCCACCACCTCTCCAATGGCCAAACAGTGTGTCGCCGCGTAAGTGAGTTTAGAACCTGCCCGCGTGGGGCCGTCATGCTTCCTCAAGAAACGGACAGCACATGGCCCGAAAACAGCAAACACAAAAAAAAACCAACTATAGATAAAGATAAAAAGAGCAAAGAGAAAGAAAAAGAAAAGTTCTACTCACAGCACTCCACTCGCACTCACAGCACACCTCCGTCCACCCACGCTCAATCACAACGGAAGTGTGTGAGAGAGGAGAGAGAGAGAGAGAGAGAGAGAGAGAGAGAGAGAGACTTTTTGACTTTTATAATCTCTTTATGTATAGACAGTATTAGACAAAACATCAAAATCTAATCAGGACACAACAGTTAAAAAAGAGGATGATAAAAATAGAAAAAAAGAAAAAAAAAAAAAGGAAAAAAAAAAAAAAAAAAAAAAAAAAGGTTTTAAAAAACATCCATCACTTTAAACATTAATTTGTAAACAACCATCGGGGTCAATTTTACAGACACACTGATTTATGCACCATTTAAGACTGAAAGTTTCCAGGTCATCAATAAGCTTGTAATAGGCATACTCGATATTGATACGAGATTTCAGTAATCCCCTAAAAACCGAGATAACATCAGTTGATCCTGTGCTAAGTAATTTCCTTTTGCGCGACACCCAAATTGCCATTTTTGCCTGGCTGAACAAAAAATTTATTAAAACGTGAACTAGCATACTGCTCCTTTTGTACTTGGGACAATAGATAAAACACATAGGCGTAAAAACTTCCCCCAAAGACTGACAGTACTCTTCTAATAGATAAAACAGTGGTTGGAGTCTCGAACAATTAAGAAACAAGTGAAAAATTGTTTCTTGCAGCCCACAAAAAGAACACTCTTCTCCTACTAGTGGATCGAGGTGTGCTCTGTGTCTGTTTGTAGCTATTATACCATGCACTATCCTCCATTGAAGGTCTCCAGACCTTTTCTCAATAGGGTCCTCCAGCAGCCTTTAGGGGAGGCGCCCATTCCAAAAAACTCTTGCCACTTAGACTCCTTCATGTTTTCAAGAGTGTGAAAATGTGTCACCTTAACACACAACACATAAAGAGCCTTCTTTCCTACGTCACCAAAACAGCTCAGTTCAGGGGTTCTAAAAGAGAGCAATTTGCCCTCTGTTTCCTGCCATTCTCCAGTATCAAACAAGAGAGTCATCTCTGGGAAGGGAGGACTGTCCACATCAGATGTTTCCAAAGAAAGTCTAAAATCCGAAGGTAAAGACTCACGTATTTGAGTTAACAGCTTCTCTGCCACTCGAACTGACCTCATGCCCAGTTTTAGGGCTAAGGTTTCCGCAGATATCCATCCTCTCTCAGTAATTAAATGTCCAACTTTAGTTATCTTAGCAGACCACAAGGCTTTGATGAGGGATTCTGACCTAAGGATATCTAGGTCCATGGTAGAATTAAAAAGCAGTGGTTCTTCCCTTAGCCAAAGTCTCTGTGCACCATTAAAATCTCTGGAGATCTTGAAAAGCGACCATGCTCTTAACAATGTCCTGTAGAAAGGCGTTATTCCAGTCAGATTCAACTTGTTAGTGTCCATGAGAAACAGGTGACGGTCTAATCCCATATTACCAGCTCTCCTCAGAAGGGCACAGGCTACTTCAGCCCAGGATACATCCTCCCCGTATAGAAGTCTCTGAGCAGTCTGAAGTCTGAAGGCTTTAATTCTAGAATTAATATCAACAAGTCCTTGTCCTCCTTCCTGAATAGGCAGGTAGAGTACAGGTGCCTTTAGCCAGTGCTGTCCCGACCAAAAAAAGTCTACCAGCTGCTGTTGAATTTTCCTCACCAAATCTACAGGAGGCTCTAAGATCATCATTTTGTGCCAGAGAGATGAGGCTACCAGATTATTGCAGATTAGAACTCTCCCCCTATAGGACAGCTGGGGTAGCAACCATTTCCAGTGAGACAACCTCGCACACACTTTCTCCACTAGCCCCACCCAGTTTTGTCTCCTATAGTCTCCTGTGCCTAAAAACACCCCTAGGTATTTAAAACCCGTTTTACCCCACTGCAAACCACCTGGAAGTAAAGGACCTTGGCCAAGCTGACCACACCATAGAGCATTACTTTTCCCCCAATTTACCTTGGCTGAGGAGGCTTTTCCATAACACAACAAAGCCTCTTCTAGGAGAAGGACATCATTTTGATCTCTGATTAAAACTGTGACATCGTCAGCATAAGCTGAAAGCTTAATAGATTCTTGAACCTCTAGTTCATTAACCCTTAAACCTGTTAGTTGCCTTCTAAACTTGCACAGCAGAGGCTCTATAACTATGCTGTAAAGTTGACCAGACAGGGGGCAACCCTGTCTAATACCTCTGTTAACTTTAACAGGGACACTAAGGCCACCAGCAATTTTTATCATACAAGTAGCGTCATTGTACAGCAGTCTAATCATAGAAATAAACTTGTCTCCAAAACCAAAAGCCTTAAAAGTTTCAAAAAGAAAAACATGATCAACACGATCAAAAGCCTTTTCTTGATCTAAAGATAAAAAACCAAGGTTAATGTTGTTATTAAAAGCAAAATCAAAAATGTCCCGTACTAAATGTAAATTATCTAAAATACATCTCTCTTTTACACAATAAGACTGGTCTTTATGAATGACTGCATGCAATACATTATTTAGTCTGTTCGCCAAACATTTTGACAGAACTTTATATTCAAAACACAAAATTGCAATGGGCCTCCAATTTTTTAAGAGGGTTAGATCCCCTTTTTTGGGTAACAGTGTTAAAACAGCCCGCTGACAACTTAAGGAAGAGACTTTCACCAATACATTTCTTGAGTACCTCAAAGTAGTCAGGTCCTATTAAAGACCAAAACTTCTTATAAAATTCGGCAGATAAGCCATCCAGCCCTGGTACCTTCCCTGAAGAAAGACCCTTTACAGCAGCAGTGACTTCCTCAAATGTTAAGTCAGTCTCCAAGAGATTTTTCTGTTTTGAAGTTAGAACAGGGAGGTCCTGTAACAGTTCATCCTTAGATTGTTCATCCATGGCTTCAGCAGCAAAAAGATCAGAATAAAAGTCAACAGCAAGTCTGCGCATTGTCACAGGATCTGAAGTTTCTTGTCCAACATTGTCTTTTAAATAGTACATTTGTTTCTCCTGTCCTGCTTTACGCTCCAAGTTAAAAAAGAAAGAGGTTGGGCCATCCATGTCCTTTATGTTCAGAAACGGCTCCTTACAAGAGCCCCTTTAGCTTTTTCATTTAAGATGGAGCTGAGCTGGTTCTTTTTTTTCCGTCCAAGTTCATGCAATTGTCCTGCATCATTTACAAACATACTTTTTTCAATATCAAGAATTCCTTTTCCAGCAGCTCTACTGTATTTTTTAAAACCAGGGAGGAAAGCCTTTGTACTGTTGGCAATAAGTCTTTATGTGCACTTTACCGATTTCCCACCATTGAATAATACTTTCATAAAGGCACTTCTCACTTTCCAAGTTTCCCAAAAAGATTTAAAATTTCAAAAAAATTTATCTTCCAACAGTTTATTATTAAAATGCCAGTAGTAACTCGTATGGGTTCTATTCACCAATACACAATCAACAGTGATATATTTGTGATCAGAAAAAGACGCAGGGAAATAGCTGCATTGAAACTCTATTTTCTCATGTTTTGTGAAGTATAAACCTATCCAAGCGTGCTCCAAAAATCCTATCATTGCTAATTTGACCCAAAGTAACTGCTTTATTAAAGGATGTTCTCTCTCCATACATCTGCGGTGTTAAACTTTTTATGACTCTAGTCAGACAAGAAGATGACTGCATATGAGGCTCATCACCATTTCTGTCTTGTGTGAAATCTAGAGTGCAATTCCAGTCTCCTCCTAATATGATAAAATCACCAGTTTGCTGCAGTTTTAAAAAACTGCTTAGTTTCACAAAGAGCTGTAATCTGTCTGCTCAGTATTAGGTGCATAGATGTTGATAAAACAAAAAAGAAATTATTAATTTCAGCCTGACAGCCATCAGCCCCAGGTTCTAGTTCATTTTTCATCAGAACTTTAACATTTACATTAGGAGAGAAGAGTACAGCCACACCGGCACTAATGTTAGTTCCATGACTAAGCACTCTCTCTCCTTTCCACCATAATCCCCAATCAGCTTCATTATCAAAATTGCTGTGGGTCTCTTGTAAAAAGACAACACTCGGGTTCTTTAGTCTTATGAAGTCTAACAATAAACCTCTTTTTCATCCCTTAATCCATTTATGTTTAAGGACCCACCCTCAAAACTTCCATAAGGGGGGGGAAAAAGAAAAGAAAAAACGTAAAGAACGAAAAGGAAGACTTATCCATCCTAAATTATTTGGTTCTTTCCCCTGGCTTTAACTGGTTTCCTTCCAGATCTAATAGCAGTAGATTTTTTGAGGCAAAACGCTTTTGTTGTGAAAGCTCATCGTAACTACTCATTCTTCTCACCATCATAACAGAGGAGACAAACTTTTCCACATCTGGAAAATAATCGCAAACCTCAACACCGCTCTACCTTTAGTTTTGTCAAGAAAAGAGTTGATTGTGCTCAAGAGTGTACAAATCATCAACCACTTTTGAAACATCAGACATTGCTTCATCTCTTAAACATCATCAGTGCACTGTGACAACCCTTCCATCTCATCAGCCATGTTCTCCTCTGAGACACCTGCCTGCCCTGTAACCATCCTCACACACATCTTCAACATCACTTTGAGCATCATTCTGTTCATTATCGTCCACACTCACTCACATCCTATGTATACAGTAGGCCTACTACACCAGCTTCCCCAACACCGCCAGAAGTATCAAATATTTTCATCAACCCTGTGCTCATTCACATCATCTGTAGCTCTTTCAGCCTGCTGCTCTGGCCTCTGTGCATCTGTATTACTCGTATCCTCACGGGATGTAGATGCGCGTTTTCCTTATGCGGGCATGTGAGGCTTTTATGGCCACATCACCGCATTCATAACATCGAATACTATCGGTACTGGCGTACACCACTAAACGAACTCTCTTCGTGAGTGACGCGGAAAGAGACATTAAAGTCCGCTCAGGGGAGTTTAGAAAATAAAGACCTGCGTCTAAAGGAAAAGACGTGCTTTAGCGCGCATTTTACATCGCAAAGGAACCGCTTTAACAGGACTCGCGATCTTGCCGAACTCTGTAGGTCTTTTAAAATGGCCTCATTACATATAAACGGTGGGACATTAGAAAAAAGTGACTTAGTTGCTGGTGCAGAAAGCGGGGTTACCGGAACATATGTTTCTTTCACCACACGCGCTCACAATCAAAACATTGACCAGTGCCTCTGATTAAAAATACGAACTACGGCTATTCATCCTTGAAGCCGAAACGATGTTCTCAAAACCAATCTTTTCACCAAAGACTAGGAGCATGTCTTCTACGGACACCGCGGGGTCCGGTACAACATGCACCCATTACGGAGTGACAGAGTAGCAGGCGTTAGCACGTTAGTGCTCGCCATACTGGCGACGTTGAGCCGCGCGTACGCGAAAAAACACTCTTCCTTATCCAGAATTATAAACAAGGGAAAGACAAAAAAAGTAGGTAGGGAAAGTAAAGAAAAAGTAAAAGGGGGAAAACAAACAATGCTCTCCGCAAAACGCGGCGCGCTCAGCTCCGTCTCACACTCCCAGCATGCACTCAGAGAGAGAGAGAGAGAGAGACAAAAATTAAAAAAAACCACTTCATAATCTTCAACAACTCACATAATATAAAAATTAAAAATTCAACCTCAAATGTCCATCATAAATAATATACAGAACATCATTGACAGACCACAGATCATTAAAACCCATCACATTATTACCAAACTATAAAACGCAAATTCTATTTTCAGTCTACCAGCTACTAATTTCATGAACATCACTTCAGCATTAATACTATGAAGCTGTAAACCCTTGATTTTCCGGTTTTCCATATTGCCAATTTTGCAGTTCCTATTAAATAATTTAAAAGACACATCTTCCTTCTTTTTGAAAAATTATATTTCACACACCCTATAAAAACTTGTTCTGAGAATTCTTCACCAAAAGCTTGAAACAATCTATTAAGAACATCAAAAAGACCTTCCAACCTTTTACATTTTAAAAACAAATGTTCCAAATTCTCTTCTTCTCCACAAACCTACATCCACCAACTGCTGGGTTCAGGTGCACCACATGCTTATTCGTTGCAATTGCTCCAATGAATAATTCTCCATTGTAGATCCACTGTTCTTTTCTCTACTGGAGATTTATACAAAGTTCTCCATCCATCTCTCACGAGAAATTCTGGCTTCAACAAACCTGGCAACCTTGAGATCTTTTGTCCTCTGAGCGAAACTTGATGTAAAACTTTAACGTAATGTTTATACAGCTTTCTTTGATGTATTTTCAAACAAGTCAAGCTGTGGAGTTTCAAAAATAAAATCGAACCTGCCGATTCATCCTATTGTCTTTCGGCAACGACAGCAGTAACTCTTATTTTTGGAAAACTCCTGCTCATTCTATATCTGGTGGAAAACCTTGTCCAATGTTCTTCCCTTAACCACTTGGTAATGCATTAAGAATTTCTTCTACCAGCTTTTCGTCAAGCGTGAGACTTTAAACCTGTTACTTCTTTCAAGGTTTCCTGATTCCCATCGGTTATTCAAAAAGTTGCCCCAGCTTCACAATGCCATGTCTTTGTAAATGCACAAGCTTACAGATGACAAAGTTTGGTTGACTCATAGGATTGAAAACAACGGTTCCTCTCGTATCCAACTCCCAGATTCATTAATATCTCTTTCCACTTTAAAAACATTCACTTTTTCCAGTTCAAGTAAAAACAGATGTCTATCTAATTTAAGACCACCTGCTTTTTGTAAAATCATTTTCGCAGTCTGAGTCCAAGCTAAGTCCTCATGATTACAGGAATCTCTGTGCTGCTTGTATTCTAAAGCACAGATCTTACTCGCACATCCACCAGACCTTGACCTCCCTCATAAACAGGAAGGTAGAGTGCTGCTGCACAAATCCAGTGTTCTCCACTCAAAAAAACTCCACAAAAGTCCTCTGTATTTGCAAATCAGTTTCAGGTGGTTCCATTACAATGAGTCTATGCCATAAAGTTGAGGCAGCCAGGTTATTAAACCAGAACTCTTCCTCTGTACGACATTAGAGGTATATCGATTCCATTTAAGCAGGCGGGCAGACACCTTTTCCAGCATTCCCTCCCAATTTTATTCTGAAATTGTTTATTTTCAAAAAAAACTCCTAGCATTTTAACCCATCTCTTTCCCACAGCAATCCACCAGGTAATTGATGAGGGATTATTATTGGTCACTTTTCCACTGACCAATAATAAGTCCCTCGCTTTTTCCCCAGTTAACCTTGCTGATGATGCCATTCATACTTCCAATAGTTTCATTAAATATTAATATCATTTTGATTTGAAATAAAAACAGTACATCATCAGCATAAGCTGATACAGAGATTCCATGCATATGTTTACATCAGGAAAATAAAATCCACTGAGATCCCTTCTTAGCTAAACAACCAGTGGCTCAATAGCAAGGCTATATAATTGTCCAGAAAGTGGACAGCCTTGCCTAATCCCTTTTAATACAGGTATTGGTGCACTCAATCCTCCACCAGCTTTCACAATCACAAAGACTTCAGATTATAACAGTTGGATATATGATATAAAATTCTTCCCAAAGCCAAAATTTTTCAAAACTTCAAAAAGATATTTATGATTGACTCTATCGAAAGCCTTCTCTTGGTCTAATGAAAGCACACCCAGGTCAACATTATTGAACTGATTAAAATCAATTACATCTCTTAACAAAAAAAGATTATAATTGACCATAATTGACCTATTAGGGATACAATACATTTGATCTCTGTGAATTAAATTTCCAAAACATTTCAGCCTATTTGCTAAACATTTTGATAGTATTTTATGGTCCATACACAGTAAAGAGACAGGTCTCCAGTTCTTTAGAAGGCATAAATCCCCCTTTTTAGGGAGCAAAGAAAGGACTGCTCTTCGACAGCTTGTAGGAAGTAACTTATTCTCTATACTCTCTAATAATACTTCATATAAGTCATTTCCTAGTATATTCCAGAAAGTTTGATAAAACTCTGCTGGCAGTCCATCAATTCCTGGAGAACGGCCATTTGAAAACTGTCTCATTTCTTCAGTAATCTCCCGAAATGTAATTAATCCATCCAAAGGTTTTTTCTGTTCATTTGTCAGTTTGGTAGATCACTCAGCAAATCAGAAACACATTCAGGATCACAGGTCTCAGCATCATACAAGTCCGTATAAAAATTAGCTGCCAGTTTCCTTATTTCTACTGGGTCAGAAGTTATGGCCCCATCAGGCCGACGAAGATGATACATTTGCTTTTGGTGGACACTTTTCTTTTCAATATTAAAAAAAATATGAGGAAGGAGCATCCATATCTTTAATAGAGCACATCTTGCCCTTATTAATGCTCCTTCACTTGTTCTTGTAATAATGAACCAAGTTTTTCTTTTTATTCAAATGTTCATTTTGTACTTTTCCATCATTATTATTGTTCACAAGAATATTCTCCAAAGCTTGTATAGCCCTTTGAAGTTTTTGTATCGCTGCTTCAACATAGAAGTAGATGTGAACTATAATTTTGACAAAAGATCCTTATATTTGCTTTACCAACCTCACCACCACATGCAAATCTTCAAAAGAAACCTTTTTTAACTTCCAATCATTCCAAAAAATTTTAAAGTTTTCACAAAATAAAGCATCTTGTAATAATTTAATATTAAAATGCCAAAAATATTTTTTTGAAATTTTCTTCATATTCAAAACAAATAATATCAAATGATGTCTGAAAACCCAGCAGGTAAAATAGAAACATCCGTAATTTATTATTCCATTCTTTACCTAAATAAAATATCTAATCTAGCTCACTAAACCCTATTATTAGATGCTTTAAGCCAGGTATACTGTTAATTCCTATATTTTCTTCTCCAAAATCTATTAATTCAAATTCTTTTAAAATTTTTGACAGTACAACACTTGATTCATGATGGGGTTCTTCTCCATTTCTATCAACAATAAAGTCAATAGTGCAATTCCAGTCACCTCCAATAATAGTACAAACATTATCATCAATTTTCTGAATAGCATTCCTTAACTTTAAAAAGTACTTTACACGCACTGGTCCATTATTGGGTGCATATACATTTATCAATATGAAAACAGATCCCTCTATTCATCTTTACCAGCAATATTTTCCTTTTACAATTTCTTCTACAACCAAAATATTGACATTCATTTCTTTAGAAAACAGAATGACTATGCCAGCACTTGTATTTGTCCCATGACTTAAAACACTTTTTCCCTCCCACCATCTACTCCAATCATTATCTATACTAGTATGCGTTTCTTGTAAGAAAGCTACATTTATCTTTTTAATACTGAATAACTCTGATATCATCGCCAATTTATTCCCATCTCTACCCCCATTTATATTTAAAGAGCCCACCCTCATCAGCTCCATAGAAAAAAGAAAATATAAAGACGACAGAAAAAGAAGGCAAAAAAAGCTATTCACCCCATGTGACTTAAACATTTAATTTTTTTTGTGAGGCATTTACTTCATCCTTTCTTAACTTTGTTACCATCTTCTTCAACCTGAATCTTTTTTGTTTACTTAAAGCCTCATAGCTAACATTTCTCTGCAACAATTTCACTGTATAAATGAACTTATCCATATCAGGAAAAAAAGTCTTTAACTTCAACAGTCCTACCGAAAGTCACATCCAGAAAATCATTTATATCTTGCAATGTATACATCGTCCACACTTCCACACTGTGATCCAATGTCAGATATATCGGAGAATGCATCATCATCTCTCATCGCCAAATCAGCATCAGCACACGTTTTACCAGAATTAACGTTAGATATTCAGAATCTTCATGAAAGACTCTTTTACATTAACCTTAGCTACATCTTCATTCATTACACTGTTATCATCACTCACTAGCCATTTTACCATATCTTGTCAAAGCTTTCTCAATTTCATCATTCCGAATAAACGGAGGCACATTCGATATTGTAGGCTAAAGGGGGTCGCACACCGGACGCGAAGCTCAGCGCCGCGCCACGTCTTTAAAATTCGAACGCATTGTTTTCTATGAGAGTACGCACACCGGCGGCGACATTCGGCGCCTGTCCGCGGCGCCCAGCTACGACTCAGGAAGTTGTTCAAAATCCTGCCGCGCCACAGAGCGCCATTTCAAGGTTTTATATTAAATTTATATTATATTTCCCTCAAACTCATGTACATACTGATTTCATGTGCTACAAGATACACTTGTTTTACATTCTGAGTTCAACAGCTTGAGTAAGGTCTAAACATATTTGGGGAAAATGTATAATAAACGTAGCCCTTTCTAATATATTATTTTGCTCTTTTGTGCCATTTTTCCATACACTAACCTCAGTGATGCGAAATAACAAAGCACAGGCAAATTCGATTGCCTCTATTTTTCAGTCTTCGACGTAAAGTAGCAGTGCAGCAGTTTTTTGTTGTCCGTCAATATTGATCTGTTTGAGGAGGACATAAAAAAACAGGGCATTCAAAACCTTCATAGTCTACATTGGATAAATATAATAAAATGTAATTATGTCTGTTGAATACTGCATAATTTAGAAGTTAATATTCTTAGTACTGTGAAATCCCCACAAAATACGAATATTAAATTATTTATATATTATATACATTAGTTATCATGAACTAATAATGAACTGCACTTATACAGCCTTTATTAATCTTTGTTTAAGTTAATTACAACATTTACTAATACATTATTAAAATCAAAGTTGTATTTAACATTAGTTAATACACTGAACTAACATGAACAAAGAACAACTGTTTTTTAACTAACATTAAGTTAACAAAGCTTAATAAATACTGTAACAAATGCTCATAGTTCATGTTAGTTAACCTAATACATTAACTATGATAACAAATGAAACTTTATTGTAAAGGGTTACCGAAATAACTTGTTTTGCTAACGTTTTTACTCGGACTAGCTAGTTAACGTTAGTTAAATAATATTGCTACAATGTAACATAGTTGCCTAGACAACCGATACAACAAAACAATAACAGACATGATGTGATCTTCATTAATGAACCTTCAAAAGTCAGCTATTATTCAATACAAATAAAAAAAATAAATAATAAATAAAGTAAGAACTCATCGTGCAGCTCTTCTGTCAGAAGCCGATTCAAAATTGAGCTCGCGCGTATAGAATGTGCGCGTCCGGTGTGAGATACCTGAGACGTGGCGTGGCGCCGAGCTTCGCGTCCGGTGTGCGACCCCCTTAACTCTCGTCGTCGGAGTAACAAGCGGTGAAATAATAAGAAAATCGCCACTTACCACAATTCCGTCGCTTATCAACTGATTGACTATGTCTTCCTTCTCGACAAAGACCACCACTGCTTTATTCATCCTAGATGCCGAAGTAATGTTTTCATATCCAACTTTTTCCCCGATTGCTAGCATACATCTTCAAACAGTGACGCCCTGTGCTGGTACACACCTGATTCCATGGCGGAGCGACACAGGTGACGGGTCCGTGTACGTTTTGATAGTTTGTTTTCCAATTTGAAAAAAACGGAAAAACGAGATTTTGACTCGATTTTCGTTTTTTCGGGTCACGGATAGAAAATGGAAACACGACTTCAAAACTCGTTTTCCACATGTGGGCGGTCATTACACGCCCCTTTCAGCCGATTGGTCTATCAAATCTGAGCCAGTGACGTCATCTTCAGTTCGTTCAACAAAATAACAGTCCTCTGCCGCTATATCAGTAGATGTCATAAATCGGCTTTCTTCTTTGCAACCTAACGCGTATTTCACAGAAAATTTATTTCAGAAATGTTAATCAGCACACAGACTGTTGTAATGCTGTTTGTAGTTTAATATGCATAGTGAAACTGCCCACACAGAGGAGCGGATAAAAGCATAGATTAAAAAAAAAATAAAAAATAAAAAACCTACAGTTTTTATTTTATTCTATTTTGAATAAATAGAATAAATCACAATAAATAAGTAGTGTAAGCAATTTTGAAAAACGAACAATAGCTCATCTCTCTTTATTTATAGCCTAACATTGCCTGCTGAATATAGGCTAATGTTAATAACCCTTTGGTTAAAAGATTGAGGGAATATGTAAAGATCAAACATTAAAGATCAAAATTACAGCTACATAGCTATTTTAGTTATGACAAAAATAATATAGGCCTATAAATGTTAAGCCAAAACGAATTAATTTAAAGCTGAACTGAAACAGAAACCGGCGTTATAACTACCTCTCCAATTTGACACAAATCCAAATGTTTCAATATTCACGATTTGGAAGCTAAACTATATTTATTTAAACGCTTTTATTGTAGCCTACACAGACTACTTAAAATGAGCAGTATAACTTTTTATATATTTGCTTGAATGTATTATTTTGACAGTTAACAGGCTGTGATGTCAAGTTACTAAAACTGATGTTGTGTGTGCGTGAGGCGCCGACGCGTTCACTTGAATTTTCTTATAAAAGCGGAAACAACTTAAAATACTTAGACATTTATGGTCAAAATAGTAACACCATTCGAATCTGTGAAGGGTTAAGAGGCCTATTATTTTTGTACACTCACAATAAAAACAAAACATTGCTCGTAAAATAAACAAAGAAATTTTCTGCCGTCTTGGTTTCCTTTCTGTGAACTTCTCAAAAATGAACCGACACTCAACTATTATCGCATTTTTTCCCCTTTCATTTTGGTAATATGTTAATTACTTAAGTGAAATAAATTTCGTGCATAGACATAGGCTATTTATTCCTTTTATATAATTGAATCCTTTGTTCTTCGTTCACAGAAGCGCTGCAGGTGCGTGATGAACGCTCATGTTCTGTTGTTTTTTCTGCTATTTGTTCATGTAGGCTAAAACTAAACCCCTGGGATTTTTTTAATGATTCACAGACATTTATCAAATTCGTTTAATTCTAATTTAATATAATCTTGTCGGTTAATGAAACGATGATCGCATCAGTTGAAAGTCAGGGGGAAAAAACAGAAATTATATTGACAAGGCAACAATAATTTTCGTTTAGTTTAAGTTTTTCAAAACATCCACAGAACTGCATACAGTAAATTTTCCCGCTGTTTAAGCCACGAATATTTACAAAATAAAATAATTACAAAGATGATAAAAGATGATAAAATAATTACAAAGATAATAAAAGTTCTATGTTTAATATACGATAGTTTTTGTTTTGCTGTTGTCCACTAAAGCAATTGACGCAGAATCGCCAATAGCCGTTAAATCGAAATTGAAAGTAAAATGTTCAGGGCCATTTATAGCTAATTCATTCAAAAGCGAAGGAAAGACAGAAAAAGTGAGGATAGCAAGTAAACTGTGACATATAATACTGTTCACTGTGTTCATAAAAGTGTTTAATTTAAGAGATAAAATCTGTATGGCCATTTATAAGCCAAGGA
Organism: Culter alburnus; assembly: GCA_028476615.1. Classification (NCBI taxonomy): domain Eukaryota; kingdom Metazoa; phylum Chordata; class Actinopteri; order Cypriniformes; family Xenocyprididae; genus Culter; species Culter alburnus. The sequence continues at coordinate 25,131 of JAOTNS010002082.1, read as the reverse complement.
AAACTAAAAAGCCCCCCGATGGTGATACCGTTATTAGGTGTTGCCACCTAGTGGATAGCCTATTTTCTAATATGACTGCATTCTACTGCAAGGAATGCGTCTGCTAAATGATTGAATTTAAATGTATAAAATGTAAACAAAACATTAAAATAAGAAAAAAAAAAAAAAAAAAAAAAAAAAAAATGAGTGCAGTAGCCACTGATCTATAATAGAGTAGCCTATTGATCGGTGGTAGTAGCCCAAAGGATGTCATGCGCTTGGTAACAGATGTAGAGGCATTTACATTTTACATTTTAAAAACACAATGACAGCTTAAAAACAAACTTAATTAAATTTACTGTAGTTTTTTTTTTTAACTTTTTTTATCTGTACAAACATATTTCTGTGAAATACGCGTTAGGTTGCACAGAAGAAAGCCGATTTATGACATCTACTGATATAGCGGCAGAGGACTGTTATTTTGTTTAACGAACTGAATATGACGTCACTGGCTCAGATTTGATAGACCAATCGGCTGAAAGGGGCGTGTAATGACCGCCCACATGTGGAAAACGAGTTTTGAAGTCGTGTTTCCGTTTTCTATCCGTGACCCGAAAAAAACGAAAATCTAGTCAAAATCTCGTTTTTCCGTTTTTTTAACAAACGAAAAAACGGGAAACGACCGTTTTCTCGTTTCTGCGTAGGCCTATTTCATTTCAAATTGGAAAACAAACTATCAAAACGTACACGGACCCTGGGTCTAGTCTGGGTTTGTTTATATTGCACTGCCTTTCTGCTAAAGTTAGGGCAGTATTTTGATTTTCTGTCGCGATTGTGAAAAATGTCGCCATTGTAGGTCATTTATGCTGAATCGAGAATCGCAACAGGAGCTCACGTCATCTTTCAGGGAAAAAACTGGACGGTGTAATACAATTGTTGCCTTTTATACGTGTAAAAACACACTAAGGAAGCTGGTTGAGGAGGTGACGGGCAGACGCCGTATCAAATCTAATAATGTCACTGATTTAACCCACTGCATATCACCCAATAAAATAATTACATAGCTGAGTGTTTTTGAAAGTGTTGTCTTTGTTGTTGAATCGACTTCTGTCAGCTTGTTAAACATTTATTTGGACATTTTCTACCATATGATGGCTGAAGCAGCAGCGCGTGACACTGTTCTCATGGTAACCAGATCAACATTGTGAACGGAATACTACAAAACTGAAGTGAAAACACCAAATTATCATTAAATGGGATAAAATAGCTTCTCTCAAACGATACCATGAAGAATGTGGATATTTAACCAAGTCAAAAACAAATAAGGTAAGCAGGTATCCATATTCATTTCAGTATCAGCAGACGCAAAACGCTATTAAAGGCGACAACAACTTTTACAGGTAAAAAAACGATATAAGTTATAAAAAAACGGTATAAGTTATGTAAACAATATAAACACCTTCTGGGTTCTCGATTTTATCGATTTGAGCAACCATAAGCGACGCAAAACATACGAATTTTGAGTTTTTGATAGGATTCCTATATAGAAAAATCACTCCCTGCCCTCCAGACTCATTCGCGCTGCTGCTGTGACGTCATGTGCAAACAACCTATTGAAGTCGTGTTTCCGTTTTCTATCCGTGACCCGAAATAACGAAAATCGAGTCAAAATCTCGTTTTCCCGTTTTTTTTTTTAACAAACGAAAAACGGCCGTTTTCTCGTTTCTGCGTATTTCATTTCGAATTGGAAAACAAACTATCAAAACGTACACGGACCAGACTGCTCTCATTAGAGTTAGCTACTAATGATTTGCTCTTATCAGATCGTGGTTCTGGGGGTTGTATCTCTCTATTAGTGTTACTGGATCTTAGTGCTGCATTTAACACTATTGATCACAATATATTCTTCTAAATAGACTCAAAAACTATGTTGGCATTAGTGGAATTGCATTGGCATGGTTCAAATAATACTTATCTGACCGTTATCAGTTTGTAGTAGTAAATGATGAGATGTCATATCAATCACAAGTTAAATATGGAGTACCGCAAGGCTCAGTACTAGGACCGTTGCTTTTCACTCTGTACATGCTACCCTTGGGAGATATCATTAGGAAGCATGGCGTTAGTTTTCATTGTTACACTGATGATACTCAGCTCTATATTCTTCACGCCCTGACGAAAACTTACCAATTCGTTAAATTAACAGAATGTATAGCTGATATAAAAAAAACTGGATGACCAGTAATTTCCTACTACTAAATTCAGAAAAAACAGAGATTCTAATTTTTGGACCGAAAACTACTTCACGCAATAACCTAGAATACTGTCTAACACTCGATGGCTGCTCTGTTAAGTCTTCATCGTCAGTTAGGAACCTGGGGTGCTCTTTGATACCAATCTTCATTTGAAGGCCATGTTACTAGCATCTGCAAAACCGCATTCTTCCATCTTAAAAATATATCTAAACTACGACATATGCTCTCAATGAAAAATGCAGAACAGTTAGTTCATGCGTTCATGACCTCAAGGCTAGATTACTGTAACACTCTACTGGGTGGTTGTTCCTCCCGCTTGATAAATAAACTACAGCTCGTACAAAATGCAGCAGCTAGAGTTCTTACTAGAACTAGGAAGTATGACCATATTAGCCCAGTTCTGTCATCACTGCATTGGCTTCCTGTTAAACATCATATAGATTTTAAAATCTTGCTAATTACTTACAAAGCACTAAATGGTTTAGCTCCCCAGTACCTGAGCGAGCTCTTAAATCATTATAATCCTTCACGTTTATTGCGATCTCAGAATTCAGGCCAGCTGATAATACCTAGAATATCAAAATCAACCGCAGGCGGTAGATCCTTCTCCCATTTGGCACCCAAACTCTGGAACAATCTTCCTAGCATTGTTCGGGATGCAGACACACTCTGTCAGTTTAAATCTAGACTAAAAACACATCTCTTTAACCTGGCATACACATAACACATTATCAATTTATATTTTCAAATCCGTTAAAGGATTATTAAGCCTGGTTTCTCCCAAGGTTTTTTTTTTTCTCCATTTTAACACCTATTTGCCACTTTTTTGCCACCTGATGTCACCTGTTGGAGTTTGGGTTCCTTGCCGCTGTCGCCTTTGGCTTGCTTAGTTGGGGACACTTGATATTTGACTTGACATTTGATATTTCAACAGTTTTCTTGACATTTATTCAACAGTGCTTTGATCTGCCTGCATTGACACTATTCTTGAAGAGCTGCTGTGCAGCAAAAATTATGTACCAGTTATCAATGTAAAGCTGCTTTGACACAATCTGCATTGTAAAAAGCACTATATAAATAAAGGTGACTTGACTTGACTTATTCTCAGAAAATATATGTTTACAGAGATGTTCAACAGTTAAGGTTGCCCCTGAGGAGGGGAGATGTAGTAGATGTTCCAAAAAGGGACTGGTAGAAGTTGCGTGCATGCGCCAAGGAGTTCAGTAAAAGTCCAGTACTCCTGAGCATGTGGCTATATTTAACACAGCAGCATGACTCATGTTTCTCATGCAGTGCCATGTAAGGGCTTGAAGGTCACGCGCAGTCAACAGAGGTTTCCTGCCTTGCCCTACACAGACTGAGATTTCTCTGGATTCCCTGGATCTTTTCACAATATTGCGTATAGATAGTAAAGACCTAAATTCCATGCAATCTTGCATTGAGAAATGTGATTTTTGAATTGTTTGACAATTTTCTCATGAAATTTGGAGCCATTACCCATATTTGCTTGCAAAGACAGAGCCTTTGTTGGATGTTCCTATTATACCCAATTACACTACTCTCACCTAATACCAATTCACCTGCTAATTGTATACTTTTCAAAACAATTTAACTTGTATATTCTATAATTTTTTCACTTTTATTTTACCGCTGTCCCAACTTTTTTTTGGAGTGTGTTGCAGCCATCAAAAGTTGTTTATATTTACAAAATACAATTAATTTGGCTGGTGAAAACATTTTTTAAAAAATTCTTTGCACTTTTGTCAAATAAACAAAGGTTCAAGAGAATGAACAAATCATAGATTCTTGATTTTATTGTGTTTTACAAAATGTCTCAACTTTTCTGGAATACTTTTAAGTCATCCTTCGGCCCTCTGATTGAGAACCACTTGTGTAAAGGAATGTTGTTCCACATTGTCAGTACTTACACTTTGCGATCATTCAGAAGCATGCCATTCATTGTCTCAATGGCTCTGTTGGCAGCTTCTTGTGTCTCAAAGTGCACAAACCCATAACCCTTTGAGCCGTTCTCATCACAAACTACCTAGAATGAAAAATACTGTCAAGGCCCGTTCACAACTTTATAGTTGTGAATGAGCCTTTACTGTGGGGAAAATTTGGTGCATTATTGCAATAGTTATTTCTTTTGTTTCAGATAAAAATTAACAAAGAAATAAAATTAATAAAATAAATAAATAAATAAAAAAGTGATGAAAAAGGATGTACCTTACATGACAAGATGTTACCAAAAGCAGAAAAGGTGTCATAGAGAGCCTTGTTATCAATGGACTCATCCATGTTCTTGATGAAGATGTTTCCCACACCAGACTTTCTCAGACCTGGATCTCGCTGTGACCACATGATCCTGATTGGACGACCCTTGATGACTTCATAGTTCATTGTGTCAAGGGCACATTCCGCTTAAATATAGAAAAAAAAAAAGAAAAGAGAAAAGTGAGATTCACTATTTATAGAAGTACTCTAATCACTTAAAATGTAGTAATTAGTCTAGGTAATTAATTATTATTAAAAAGTATACTTGTAAGAAGAGTGAGAGTGTCTTCACCATCAGCAGGCTGCTGGAAGTTGATGTACGCATATCCAAGGGATCTCCGTGTAATTACATCACGGCACACACGGATGGACATGATCTGACCAGCAGGAGAAAACTTCTGGTACAGCATGGCCTCAGTGACATCAGGATGAAGGTCACCAACGTACAGAGAGGCTAATGGGTATGCTGGTCCACTGCTATTCATCCTTTAGAAGCACTCCACAAAAAGAGTAGTTTATTATCAGGAAAACTTGACTTTAAAGTGATTTTTTTTACACTATCATTGCCCTATTGGCTGACAAATTTTAACATTGTGTAGCTGATGGTTTTCTTGCGAGTTTGTCTGTGGCTTGTTACTGTATCTAAAAGCTGAGAAATGACAAAATGCAGATCTCATTTTAAAATAACCCTAATCAAACTATTAAGTGTTATTATTAGCTCCATTCTCCACTTCTCAAAATGTGAGACAACAAACATAAAAAAAAAATAATAATAATAAATAAATAAAATCATAGATTTAACACTTTTGTTCCTATAGTGTGTGTGGAGTGCCACTATGTGACCAAGACTATGGAATTCCAAAGCTTCCAGCATAATAAATAAATAAATAAATAGTTAAAAAAACCGAATAAATTAGTATTTAAACTTATTTCCTTATGTATAATTGTATTTTTTCCACATTAATTTATTCTCACTTATTTATTTCCACATTTATTTATTTATATATGTACTTATGTCTACATTTATTTTCCACATTCATTTATTTCTACATTTCTTTGTCCGTATAATGAGGGGGGTGTTTTTACCTCAGGCACAGCAATCGAGCTCAGAGTACTGGTGTAAGCAAGGGCAAAGCTTTGAGGCCACAGTGGTACCTTGTGATGTGACCAAAACGAAAGCCAAGAGGTGTGCGGATATGCCTTTGCAAGTCACACAGGGAATTAATGACAAACTGCGCGCTCACACAGTCAGTCCAAAGTCGATTATTTGTGTATCCAATTGGAATCGGATTATAAAAATTATTGACTGTCCACAATGTGTATTGCAACTGTTCAGATCTGATGTGTGTCCCATGCACTGATCATTTATATACACTGAACAAAATTATAAACCCATTTTTCATGAGCTGAACTCAAAGATCTAACACTTTTTCTATGTACACAAAAGGCCTATTTCTCTCAAATATTCTTCACAAATCTGTCTAAATCTGTGTTAGCGAGCACTTCTCCTTTGCTGAGATAATCCATCCACCTCACAGGTGTGGCATATCAAGATGCTGATTAGACAGCATAATTATTGCACAGGTGTGCCTTAGGCTGGCCACAATAAAAGGTCGCTCTAAAATGTGCAGTTTTACTGTATTGGGGGGTTCCAGGGGGGTCCGAAAACCAGTCAGTATCTGGTGTGACCATTTGCCTCACGCAGTGCAATATCTCCTTCACACGAATGGCACAACAATGGGCCTCAGGATCTCGTCATTCAAAATGCCATCAATAAAATGCACCTGTGTTCGTTGTCCATAACATATGCCTGCCCATACCATAACCCCACCGCCACCATGGGCCACTCAATCCACAATGTTGACATCAGCAAACCGCTCACCCACACAACGCCATACACGCTGTCTGCCATCTGCCCTGTACAATGAAAATCGGGATTCATCCGTGAAGAGAACACCTCTCCAAAGTGCCAGACACCATCGAATGTGAGCATTTGCCCACTCAAGTCAGTTTCGACGACGAACTGGAGTCAGGTCAAGACCCCGATGAGGACGATGAGCATGCAGATGAGCTTCCCTGAGACAGTTTCTCTGACTGTTTGTGCAGAAATTCTTTGGTTCTGCAAACTGATTTTTGCAGCAGCTGTCCAGGTGGCTGGTCTCAGACGATCTTGGAGGTGAAGATGCTGGATGTGGAGGTCCTGGGCTGGTGTGGTTACACGTGGTCTGCGGTTGTGAGGTTGGTTGGATGTACTGCCAAATTCTCTGAAACGCCTTTGGAGACGGCTTATGGTAGAGAAATGAACATTTAATTTACGGGCAACAGTTCTGGTGGACATTCCTGCAGTCAGCATGCCAATTGTACGCTCCCTCAAAACTTGCAACATCTGTGGCATTATGCTGTGTGATAAAACTGCTCATTTTAGAGTGAAATAGGCCTTATTTGAAAGAAAAAGGCCTTTTGTGTACATAGAGAAAGTCTTACATCTTTTGAGTTCAGCTCATGAAAAATGGGGCAAAAACAAAAGTGTTGCCTTTATAATTTTGTTCAGTATAGATCAGTGGTCCCATGCCACCCTTTTGTTTTCCAGAATATATGCATTGGTTTCTATGGCAATGACATTGCATTGGTAGGTATATGCCAACAACAACAACATGGAGGGGTTTGCAATACATATGTTGTGGTCTTACAACAGTACTGTGTAGCCATCGTGCTGGACTACTGTGTGGCTTTATTCTGTGCCGTTATCTCCGCCAGTTTCAAAACATGTCTGTTATATTCTGCTCGTCCAGAACTTTCCAACACTACAATCTTGTTTCTACAGTGACTTTCAGCACTAATATTATATTATATTATATTATATATAAAACAAAGACCATAGAATAAGACGAATCAATCGTATTGTTTTGAATGGGAGAAAGTGCAACGCGCAATATGGCAAAATAAGTCATGCCTTCTAAATAAGAGCCAATCGCTGATTGGTAAAGTCATTGCGTCACTGCAGCGGCCGTTAGAAGCTCCGGTTCCTATAGAAACAATCAGATGCGCTCCTCCGAAATGAGGCACAAGAGACACACATTTAGGACTGTGCATGCGCATTAGCTTGATCAAGCCTGAAAAATACAGTTTTTGTGTCATGATTTAAGCGTTTAGAAACAAAATTTATGAGACAGTTGTCAGATTTCATTGGTGGTTTCAAATATGAAATTTAATGGAAAGCTTGGCAAACAGCTTTGGAGATTTTGATGTTTCCCCATTCAAATTGATAGGAGCTGCACTTGAATGCCCGAGAGGCGTTTCAAAGATGGCCGCCTAGTGAAATGACTTGTCTTAAAGGGACTTTGATATATAACAAAGACTGACGTTTACGCTTTACATGGCATGAGAAAGTCACATAAGAGCTTGCGTTTATCATCAATGAGACTCGCACAGCAGATTTCACTGAAGTCTACCAAACAGTTCATATTGATCAATGCGTTTAAAATGTAACTGCCAATTCAGGGGCCAGTTGCATAAACATTATGTTAAGACAGTGTCTTAAGATCTAGTATGACCCACTAGCAGTTAGTCAAAGGGCATTAAATCTTACTTTTCGGTATCACATTAGGCAAATCTAAGCTTTTAGAACAGTCTAAAAGAAAAAGCATTGATGACTAACTGATAAGACTAGTCTTCACGGCTGCTTTATGTTAATGACAAATCAGAAATGATTTTATGTAACCAATAAACAGCATTTGGATTTTATGCAATCTAAAACAACATTGAGGAAAATATACTCACGGTTGCTTATTTTAGACTTAGTCTTTTAGTGGTTTATGCAACTGGCCCCAGTTTACATTCACGTTTCCTGATTTTGCATGCACAACGTGACAGTTTGATTGCTTAAAATATAAATCCATGTAGGTTCGTGTGTACCTTCTTTGCATATAGAGCCCATTTCTTGCAAGTATAGGCTACATCTTGAATGGAGAGCAACACTGCACTTCTTGGGTCGGACTGTGCTACCTAACACTATATTTGCATTGTTTTAAGGGTAGGTTTAGGGTGTTAATAAAGCCTCAAACCACATGAATTTGATGCTGGTAGCACAATCTGATAGATAGCACAAATCGTCAGAAATCGGCGTGATCCCTTTTATTGCTTTCTGATTTTATCAGGAACTTAAAATACAACAAATATGTGCTGGTCACATGCATGATTTAATATCCAGATGGCACACATACGACGTCTATTTGATGTGCGTGTTTTCAACCGACTTCCTAAATATAGCCCTTATACATTTAAAAGGCAGTGTCGTTATAATAAAGTGAGTTTATTCATTTCTCAGACATGCCTACATCTTTCTACAAAATGCTTATTGTTAAAGTATAGGCTATATAATAGGAGTTTGATCTCTCTTTGGAAAACATGAAATATGGTTGGTTGAATCAGAAATGATTTTATGTAACCAATAAACAGCATTTGGATTTTATGCAATCTAAAACAACATTGAGGAAAATATACTCACGGTTGCTTATTTTAGAATATTCATTTTTATTCTCACCAGAGTCCCTAATGTGAACACGGGAAATCTCGCGATTCTCTCGCACTCAAACGTAGCTTTAGAGTAAACACTTAAGACGGACGACAGGACGGGGGAATTGAAAAATTGAAAAAAGGAGAATTGGGCCCCAAATCGGCCCGATTATCATGCAGTGTGGGGATGCCTAAAAGTAGGTAATACATCTCTTCGGGAATGGCCATTCTACGAGGCAGTTGGCGAAAGGTACATGCAATTGATCACCACGTGATACACAGAGGAGCATGCTTGCTCTGCTAACGTTAGCTACTTGTGTGTGTGATCTGCTCTGCGGAACGAATTGGGCATATTGATGCTTACTTTTGAATGGACTTCGCCCACTCTGCAATGTGCTTATTAACTTTTATTTATTGCGGACTACTGCCTCATTGTGCGCAATCACTGCTTATTTTAATGAATTATTTTAAAATTCAATCAAACGCGAAATGGATCCTTAAAACAAAATAACAGGCTATGCTGCTTAATTTCACATTTTTGTTCAATTTCACATCCATATGAGATATTTGCATAGGCTATATTGTATACGTGAAGGCTACTATATGCGAATCTTTAAAATTGGACACTCGCCAGCCATCTTTGGGCAAAAACATCAAAAACGTTTTATATTAACATTTTTTAAAACAAGAAACCCTCTGTAGAAACAATATTAATTATAGTTACCTGGCGTAATGTGGAGCAAATAAGCATATCCTTCAGTGTAAGCTGCAAGAAGGCTCCACCCCGTTGTGACTGTTTTAGTGTCAGTTTAATTATTTCTGAGGAACACCTGTCGGGCTTCACTGAGTACCAATTATCTCATCTGTTGAGAACTTTTTTCTGTCTTGTTCCGCGTGAAAAAAATAGTTCTTGTGAGAGCTCACTGTGCAATGATTATTTGTATTACTTCTTAAGTATGACAAATTGGATAAAATACAATGATGTTGTTATTGTTGTTGGGGCTGTAGTAGCATTCAGTATCCATCTGTAGCCTATATTGGGAACTGGATGTGGATAATATCTTCATTCTGGACCTGTAGTAGCCTACTAGAGTGCCACACTCTTCAAGTGTGTGCAAGACATCTTTAATTTTCAGTAACATTTGAATAAGAATTAATATAGCCTATACTTCATCTTTATTGTAGGCTATCTTTTGGTTTATATTCTTAACTTCAGTTCTTCAATAAATGATACATTGAAATAAACACAAGATCAAGCTCAGAGATTAGTTTGCCTCATTTTTGACTTCTGGAAAAAAAAAGAACTTGAGACTGCAAACAATGTGGAAAAAATAATAAACAATCCGACACTTATTGATTGAGAACAAATAAAAATATAGCATAGGCTAATTCTAATGAAGAATAAAACACATAAAGTAGCCTGATTCAATATTCATTACTAGTTTTAACAATTCAGATATAGAGCATCAAGTCAAGTCAAGTCATCTTCACAATACACATTGTCTCAAAGCAGCTTCACAGTGACAATAGGAAAATTATTATTGAGCTAAAGTTGGTTTTTGATTGAATCACTTCTGTTGTAAAAATAGTTAATTACTTTAGGGGCCACTTAAATGACACCTTTCCTACTGAAAAACTGAATACCTTTAATGCATTCTTGCCGTTCATTTACATGTTTAGTCTATAGGTTTGCATTTTTGATCTATGCGAACTGGAATAATTTGATAAAGTTTTATCTATACATAGGGAAAGGAAAGGGAAGGGAAGGAGGCCTTTGCAGGGCTGCGTTATCGTCATGTCTAGATGCAGGTCCTTCATCTCATCTGGATACGGCCTGGATCTGGCAGGCTGTGGCAAACCTCGGGATAAACAGAGAGAGACTAATATTAGCATAGATGCCATTCTTCTGATGTAGCGGGTACGGTACATCAGGTGTTATGGGGAGTGTTCCCATTCTGGCTGACCTAATCTGTGCAGCCTAACAATTTACATGAATTGAATTATAGAAGTAGATAGTGTGTTATGTATATGCAAGTTTAAACAGATGTTGTTTTTAGTCTAGATTTAAACTGACAGAGTGTGTCTGCTTCCCAAACAGCGATAAGAAGACTGTTCCAAAGTTTAGGTGCTAAATAAGAAAAGGATCTACCACCTGCAGTTGATTTTGATATTCTAGGTATTATCAACTGGCCTGAATTCTGAGATTGCAAGAGACGTGAAGGACTATAATGCATTAAGAGCTTGCTCAGGTACTGGGAAGCTAAACCATTTAGTGCTTTGTAGGTAAGCAGTAAGATTTTAAAATCTATATGATGTTTAATAGGGAGCCAATGCAGTGTTGACAGAACCGGGCTAATATGGTCATACTTCCTGGTTCTATTAAGAACTCTAGCTGCTGCGTTTTGGACCAGCTGTAGTTTGTTTAACAGGCCAGCGGAACAACCACCCAGTAGAGTGTTACAGTAATCTAGCCTTGAGGTCATGAACACATGAACTAACTGTTCCGCATTTGTCATTGAGAGCATATGTCGTAGTTTAGATATACTTTTAAGATGGAAGAATGCAATTTTGCAGATGCTAGAAACATGGCTCTCAAATGAAAGATTGGTATCAAAGAGCACACCCAGGTTCTTAACTGACGATGAAGACTAAACAGAGCAGTCATCAAGTGTTAGACAGTATTCTAGGTTATTATGTGAAGAAGTTTTTGGTCCAAAAATTAGAATCTCTGTTTTTTCTGAATTTAGTAGTAAGAAATTGCTGGTCATCAAATTTTTTATATCAGTTATACATTCCGTTAATTTTGTGAATTGGTAAGTATCGTCAGGGCTTGAAGAAATATAGAGCTGAGTATCATCAGCATAACAGTGAAAACTAACGCCATGCTTCCTAATGATATCTCCCAAGGGCAGCATGTACAGAGTGAAAAGCAACGGTTCTAGTACTGAGCCTTGCTGTACTCCATATTGAACTTGTGATCGATATGACATCTCTTCGTTTACTACAACAAACTGATAACGTTCAGATAAGTAAGATTTGAACCACGCCAATGCAATTCCACTAATGCCAACATAATTTTCAAGTCTATTCAAAAGAATATTGTGGTCGACAGTGTCAAAAGCAGCACTGAGATCTAGTAACATAGAGAGATACAACCATGATCGGATGATAAGAGCAAATCATTTGTAACTCTAATGAGAGCCGTCTCAGTACTATGGTACAGTCTAAATCCTGACTGGAAATCCTCACAGATACCATTTCTTTTTCAAGAAGGAACGTAGTTGTGATGATACTGCCGTTTCTAGTATTTTTGACAGAAAAGGTAGATTCGAGATTGGCCTGTAATTGACTAATTCTCTAGAATCAAGTTGTGGTTTTTTTAATAAGAGGTTTAATAATAGCCAGCTTAAAAGTTTTCGGTACATATCCTAGTGATAAAGATGAATTAACAATATTAAGAAGAGGATCTTTGACCTCTGGAAGCATCTCTTTCAATAGCTTAGTCGGTATAGGGTCTAACATACATGTTGATTTTGATGATTTAACAAGTTTAGACAATTCTTCATGTCCTAAAGCAACAAATGAATGGATTTTTTCCTCAGGGACACTACAGTGCACTGTCTGACGCGATACTGTAGTAGACGGTTGCATGGTTATAATTTTCTCTCTAATATTATCAATTTTGCAAGTAAAAGAGTTCAAAAAGTCATTACTGCTGTGCTGTTTGGAAACATCAGAAGTTGAAGCTCTATTTCTCATTAATTTAGCCACTGTATCAAATAAATACCTATGGTTGTGTTTATTTTCTTCTAAAAGATTTGAGAAATAAGCAGATCTAGCAGTTTTTAAGGCCTTTCTGTACTCAATCTTTCTCTCTCTCCACGAAATGTGAAAAACTTCTAGTTTTGTTTTCTTCCAGCTGGGCTCCATTTTTCTGGCAGCTTTCTTAAGGGCCTTTAGAATGTCTATAAATGCCAGTCCCAATGCATCTTTTTCATTATCTACATGGATATTAAAATCACCAACAACAAGGACTTTATCTGCAGCTAGTACTAACTCCGATAGAAAATCAGCAAATTCTTTGATAAAGTCTGTATGGTGCCCTGGTGGCCTGTATACAGTAGCCAGCACAAATGTTAACTGACATAACATTACATAAAGCACCATCACGTCGAAGGAATTATATTATATTACTGAAGATATTACTATAAATTACAGCAACACCTCCCCCTTTGCCTTTCTGATGAGGATTGTATCAATAATCATAACCTTGAGGGCTAGACTCATTTAATGTAATGTAATGTATTTAGCCAGGTTTCTGTCAAACCACAGAAAATCTAGATTATTGTCTGTGATAATATAATTTACAATAAGTGCTTTTGAAGAAAGGGATCTAATATTCAGCAACCCAAGCTTTATCATTTGTTCATCAGTACACAGCAAAATTACAAGTGTTAAACGTGCCGTAGAACGTCTTTTTAAAAGATGTAATATAAGTCTAAGGTGTCCCCTGAATGTGTCTCAGCTCAAAATACCCCATAGATTTTTTTTAATTAATTTTTTTAACTGCCCATTTTGGGGCATCATTAAATATGAGCCGATTTAGGCTGTGGCCCCTTTAAATGCTCACGCTCCCCGCCCACGGAGCTCGCACTTGCCTTAAACAGTGCATAAACAAAGTTCACACAGCTAATATAAACCTCAAAATGGATCTTTACAAAGTGTTTGTCATGCAACATGTCTAATCGCGTAAGTAATGGTATTCATTTGGATGTTTACATTTGATTCTGAATGAGTTTGATGGTGCTCCGTGGCTAAAGCTAACATTACACACTGTTGGAGAGATTTATAAAGAATGAAGTTGTGCATTATACAGACTGCAAGTGTTTAAAAATGAAAATAGCAATGGCTCCGTGAATACAGTAAGAAACGATGGTAACTTTAACCACATTTAACAGTACATTAGCAACATGCTAATGAAACATTTAGAAAGACAATTTACAAATATCACTAAATATATCATGTTATCATGGATCATGTCAGTTATTATCGCTCCATCTGCCATTTTTCGCTGTTGTCCTTGCTTGCTTACCTAGTCTGATGATTCAGCTGTGCACATCCAGACGTTTTGCCCTTGTGTAATGCCTCGATCATGGGCTGGCATATGCAAATATTGGGGGCATTACACCCCGACTGTTACGTAACAGTCGGTGTTATGTTGAGATTCGCCTGTTCTTCGGAGGTCTTTTAAACAAATGAGATTTATATAAGAAGAAGGAAACAATGGTGTTTGAGACTCACTGTATGTCATTTCCATGTACTGAACTCTTGTTATTCAACTATGCCGAGGTAAATTCAATTTTCAATTCGATGGCACCTTTAATTCAACTCTAGCAGAGTTAAAATCAATTCCGAAAAAGTGTACATATTGTCCCAATCTTCTCAGAGTTACATTAACACTCTTCAAAGAGTTACTTGTTTAACACTATGAATGAGTTTATATGTACACTGTATAGAGTTAAAAAACAACTCTGGTCCACACCACAGAGTGTTGATTTTTCCTTAACACCAGTGTAAAGAGTTACAATTTAACACCTTTAAGATAGATTTTAACTCTTGATATTTTAACTCCAGTGTATTGAGTTAACATTGCAAAAACTCTCCTGCCAGAAGATTAAAGAAAATAAATAAATAAATAAATCACAATTACACTGCAGCTCTCAAAGCAGTTAACTTGTCAACACTTGACTCACCTGCTGTTTGCAGTCTATGATGCAGCCGTTTGGTACTATATAAAACAGTCTGTAAGTATAAAACAATCAAAAATCGAAGAGCTTCAAGTATCATCAAAAGCTTCACATAACATGACAGGTTCATTATGCAATACTCTGCAAACGTAACACTTAAACATTGTTCACTGACTCTTAGTTCCTGTTCATGAGCTTGGCTCTCAGTTCCTTCACCTTTGGACTTTCTTCAGTGGTGTCAACATTTATACTGTAGACTGTTGTCTGGAGGAATGTGTACATGTTGCTGAGAGCATCATCAAAGCTTACACTGAAAACGAAGTGTGCTAAATAGTTCATCAAAGGCTGCCAATGAAGAAGTTTTTGGTGTGATAAAATAGAGTATAATATAGCATAATACAATGTGTGGTACTTTACAATTAAAATCATATGCATGTCAGGAGTAGGCCTTCATGTACTGGAAAACATGTAGGCCTGATTCTAAATAGGCTTTGCTGTGCTTACAGAAATTTGAATCACAAAGCGTGCATGAATGTAAATTGAAGAGTCTATTTTGAGCTTGAAGAAAGAGAAAAATATGGTCAAATAACTTGGCCCCAGATCATATCACATAGTATAAATATGAGCCCAAAAGGGTGGGCAGACAGCTGTGTTAACTCTGCAGATATAACAGGCTCCGCTTGTAATAAAGCGTGTATTCTGAATCAAAGATTTCGAGAAGTGTTTTGTTTTTATGAAAAGAAGAAACCACAACATTTTGGCACCCCAGATGGGACTGGATTGAAGCACAAGTGGAAACCACGGTGGTGGACCCTGCGGTAGTCAACGCAAAAAAAGTGGCCACAAGGTAAGCGATTTATGCTTATTATTTGTGTTGAATACCGGAGAGTTCATTGTGGTAAAACACTTAAAAGCTTTTCCAAATTTAAAAAGAATTATTAATCTTTGATTCAAGAATATTTGCATGTAGTGTGTCAGGCCTGGGTACTGATAATGATATCAGTAGATCTGTGTTAATGCATGCACACAGATTGAAAAATGTTCACAGTTACCGCTTTCATAAGATTGATGAAAGGTCTGCTCGGGTGAACGGTTTAAGGTTTATATATCTCTCTAAAACAGAGGATGGTTTAGCTAGCTCAAGATACCGCTCTGTGACGACAGAGGTCTGCATGGTTGAGACTAGGATTATCTATGATACCGCTTTGTTGTTGATCAGCAAAGGACTGAATGGATAGATAATGGTTTTTATTTAGTTTTATTTATTTAGTTATTTATTTTATGGTACGTAGAATTAGAAGGTCACAATAGGGAGTGACAGTTGCAGTGTCAGAGGCCTCTGTGGAACATGTGTGTCTGTGTATGTGTATGTGTGTGTGTGTCTTAAAGTTCAAAAATAAGCTCCTCTGCTTTGGACAGTGAAATTTGATACTTGGTTAATGAAAAAGTTTGTGAGTAGAAAAGAAGATACATTGCAGTCCAAAGAAAAGGAGATACATTAATGGAATGACTGTATGAGCCCTGGGGGACAAAATGAGCCCCGAGGGACAAGTGTGAAAGGAAAAGATTGTCCAATTTTTAATAAAGGACTAAAGGTTTGAATGTGTTGATTGTGGTGTGAATGTAAGAAAGAATAAGTTAAGATATTAGCTGTGCAGAAATACAATTGAAAATAATATTTAATTTGTAAAGTTGCATTAACATAAAAAGTTAAAATAAATAGTAAGAGATTAAATAAAAAGATATATTGGTTAAAGTTAAATATTTATAAAGAAATTAGCATATAAAATTGTAAAAACACAGGAAAAAGAAAGAGAGGAAAAAGTTGAAAATTATAACGTAATTAAATAATAAATTGAGAAATTAGTAAGAAGAAATAAATAAATAAAATAAAAAAGTGTAAAATAAGGTTAGTTAAATTAATTAAAAATAATGGCTGCCACTACACCAGTGGAAATGTTAGGGTCAAAATACCCATTATGTAAGGATTTAATAGACAAAATGTCTAATAAATGGCAAAAGAGAACTAAAGATATGATGACAAAATGGCCTAAAGAAGGAACATTTGATGTGTCATTATGTGAGGAAATGGAAACTCTCATAAAAAATTATAAAGTAAAAGAGAGAAGTGTAAAAAGACAAAATAGAGAGGCAAAAAGAGAAAAAGAAAAAGCATACTGGCATTGTTTAAAAAAGAGGGAGAAGAAATATTAAAATATAAAGCAGGCAAGGAAAATATTAAAAGAAGTAGATAAAGAAACAAGAAAAAAGAAGACATGATCACTAAACCACCTCCATATTTACCACCAGAAGGTCAGTTTCCAATACTTAAGGGACTGGTAGAAGTATCAGGAGCAATGCAAATGGAGGGACAAGTTGAATTAGAAAAAGAAAACAATTAGGACCAGATGTAAGACGAAAAACAACTCAAAGTAAACAAACTAGCAAGACTTTGCCTTTAGACTGTTATGAACAGGCACGAACTGCTTTAGAAAAAATAAAAACAGAGTATGCAGGAAAATCACTTAAGAAAGAAGACAGTGAAATTGATATGCAAGCTCAGATAATTGAAGAGACAATAGATAAAAGAATTAAGAAACAGAAAAATTGATAAAAGATACAGATAAATTAGTAAAGGATAGAACTAAATTGTTAGAAAGTTATGTAGAAAGTGAAGAGGAGGAATCATTTGATGAGGAAAGATGGTCACATGGTAGAGAAAAAGGTACACTTAGACCTTTAGCAAAGCAGTTACCAATTTTGATTAAAGGAACACAGGGACAGTATGTTCCATGGGCTACACAGGACCTTGAGGGGCTGGTTAATCGTCTCCCTGACATTCACGAAGGGGCTGGAAAATGGATAAGAGTGTTTGAGGAAGAAACAATGGGCAAACTGTTAGCAGTGGGGGACATCAAAGCACTTCTGGCAAGAGTTATAGGTGGAACAAAAATGGAGGAAATTCTTGAAGCATCTGAACTAGACAGAGCTGTGAATTCTTTTCTGATGGATGGGACTGTGTTTGACATGAACCGCCCAGCAGTGTGGCAGACATTGCGACATGAATATCCTACAAAAATAGACCCGAAAGCATTAAAGGGTGAAGAGCTGGGAGACTCTGAGAGTCCATTCGCATATGTGCAGAGACAATTAAAAAGATGGAAGCAAGAGACTGAAGAGAATCCTGAGGGAGACCCATTAATGGCTACACTGTTCAGAAATGCTATAGTAGACGCAATGCCACAACCAGTAAAAAGTAAACTGGAAGATGTGGTTGGTCTAAACTCTAAAACACACAAGGAGTTTTGTGATCATGTAACTCATGCTGTTGAACAGTACAGAAAAAATGAACAAAAACTGAAAAATCAAGAAAAAGACATGCAAAGAAAATTGACTCAGCTGCAACTTGAACAATTAACAAGTAGTCACAAGAAAAAAATACAAGCAACCGTGCAAAAGGAAGGAGCTTCAGAACAAATGACAGTGACTACTCCTGTAAATGTTCCACCATCAACTGTGCAGCTACCCCCACCTGCTATGATCCCTCCAAACATGCAACAGTTCCCAACACCCACTGTCAATGTGTATGCTCAGCAGCCAGGGCCATGGAGAAAAAATCCACCACAAGGGGGACAGAGAGGAAAAGGCACACCTAATTATTTTCCTCAAGGAGTGTGTTGGAGATGTGGACAGCCAGGACATAACAAAAGATATTGCCCTAGTGGTCCATTGCAACAGTCTTTTGGGGGAGTAAAGGGGGGAGGATGGCGACAGCCTTTTCGAGGTCCTTATAATGGCCCAGTAAATCCATGGGGAGGTCCAAATCAGGGATATTAGGGGTGCCCAGAGAATCCTAAAGGGAGAATCAACTTCCAGTTTTATCTAATAATGCTAATCAAGAACCTATGATGGAGGTTGAAATAGAAGGAAAAAAGACACCTATGCTTATTGACACAGGAGCAATTTATTCTTGTATAAAATCAAATTATGCTTCACATCTCCCTTTGTCTGGAAAATTTGCTAAGACAGTAGGATTCTCGGGACAAATACAGCTAATTCCTATGACTGCTCCAGTTTGCATACAGGCTAAAAATAAAAGTGTGACCATACCTATCCTTGTGTCAAATGATACTCCTGTAAATTTGCTAGGAAGAGATGCATTATGCAGATTAGGACTCAAAATTTGGTGTTCTCCAGAAGGAGTGTATATAGATTTACAAGGAATAGGAAAACAAATGATGATATCTGAACCAAAAGCAAATGTATTGGATAGGACAAATAGAAAACGATGTGAGACAAGTTATTAATACATGGGGAAGATTCATTGAAGCACAAATTGTTGAAGCACAGTCACCAAAATCAGAATTTCATTGTACTATGATATATGACCCTGAGAGAGATATAAAAACAGAAACAAAGTGGCAAGAGGAAACTGGAAAGAAAAATATTCAGTTAACATCACATTGTATCATAATAGGAAAACAGGGAGCAGCAATGGGTATAGTTGAAAATGAATTTACAAAAAAATGGTTCAATGTGCCCAATTCTGTTCCACATGTTTCCTTATATGTAGGAAAAAATTTTGAAGCAAAAGATTTAGGTCCAATGATGAAAAGAGCTGAACAATGCCAGTGGAAATCAACAATAAATCCATTGATTTTTTATTCTGCTGATAAGAATTTTATTAAAATTTTGTGTACAACTGACTTAATTGGTATGCCTCAGGAAATAGTTATTAACAACAAAATTCGAGCACAAATGATAACATCTGAATCAATGGAAATTGTTGAAAATGATCTAATTAAGGAGCTAGAACAACAAGTTCCAAATGAATTATGGTCTCAGTATGCAACAGATGTAGGATTAGTGAAATCAGCCAGTCCAATAAAAATACAACTTAAACCAGGAGTAAGGTTACCGAGAAAATTACAGTATCCACTAAAACCTGAAGCAGAAGAAGGAATAAAAGATACTATTGAAGGACTAGTAAAAGCAGGAGTGTTAGTAGAAACAAATAGTTATTGCAATACTCCAATTTTTCCGGTAATTAAAGCTGATAAAACTAAATGGCGTCTTGTACATGATTTACGAGCAATAAATGAAATAACAGAAGATTGGCCAGCTGTTGTACCAAATCCACATACATTATTGACAAATATTCCTCCAGATGCTAAATATTTCACTGTAATTGATTTGTGTAATGCCTATTTCAGTATCCCTGTAGCAGAAGACAGCAGATATTTATTTGCATTTACATATGCTGGAAAGCAATATACCTATACTCGAATGCCACAGGGATTTAAACATTCACCTCATATATTTAATCAGGTTCTTAAGGCTGACTTGGAAGATCTAATAATAGACAGTACTTTGTTACAGTATGTAGATGATTTAATGATTTGTTCACAACAAGGGAACAAACGTCATAAAGATTCTATCAAAGTACTTACAAAATTAGCACAGGGAGGTCACAAGGTATCTAAAGCTAAACTACAATATTGTCAGCCACAAGTTGAATATTTAGGGAGATTAATTTCATATGGTACAAGAGCAATAGCACCAGCTCAATTAGAAGGTATAAGTAAAGCTCCATTACCACAAACTGTGAAACAAATGATGACCTTTTTAGGAATGACTGGTTTTAGTGCTGAATGGATTGAGGACTATGCTATAAAGACTGCTCCATTAAGAGAAATTATGAAACAGGCAGGAGTGCAAGAATTAAGTAATTCATTAAAATGGACTACAGATGCATTAATAGCATTTGAATCTATCAAAAAAGAATTACAAAGAGCACCTGCTTTAGGAAATCCTGAATATGATAAGGAATTCCATTTATATGTGGCAAACAGGGTTGATGGCTATGCCTCAGCTGTTCTGATGCAAGACACTTGTAGTGGCAGGAAAAACAGCCCATAGCTTATTATAGCACCAAGCTGGATCAAGTAGCACAAGGATACCCCCCGTGTTATCAAGGTTTAGCAGCAGTATATTATGCCTATGAGAAAGCATCTACAATAACCATGGGATATCCAGTAACTATTTATGCTCATCATAAAATTGGGAATTGATAGAACAAGGAAAATTTGTTCTAACTCAAGCTCGTATTCTTGCATATTCATCATTACTTACATACCCAGATGTTACCATTAAGCGATGTGATACAGTTAATCCAGCTGAATTGATTCCTTTAGGTTTTGAAGGAGAACCACATGATTGTGTAGCTAATTCATTGGCTTTCACTAGATTACGACCAGATCTTGAATCTACACCAATCACTGAAGCTGAAGTTGTTTATTTTGTGGATGGTTCAAGTTTTAAAGATCATCTAGGAAACCATGCAGGATATGCAGTGGTAAGAAAAGACATGGATGAATTTGTACCAGTAATATCCCAACACTGTGCACAGCCTTGCTCTGCTCAATTAGCAGAATTAAAAGCTCTCACAGTTGCTTGTCAACTAGCAAAGGGACAAATAGCAAATATTTTTACAGATTCAGCATATGCTCATGGAGTTGTCATCTGTTTGGAGCAGTTTGGAAACAAAGAGGTTTCAAAAAGAGTGATGGTACTCCCATTCAACATGCTGAACAAATAGTTAAATTAATTTCTGCTATGATGCTTCCAAAACAATTAGCAGTAATTAAATGCCAAGCTCACAAGAAAGGGAATTCGTATATAATAAAAGGAAATAATATGGCGGATTTTGAAGCAAAGAAGGCCTCTGGGTGTCAGTTGCAATATTATCTCCAGTAGTTAATTGAACCACAATTACAAATAGATGATATTGTTCGGATTCAACAACAAGCAGGTCCATATGAGCAATCTATGTGGCATCAAAGAGGGGCAACAAAAGATGCACAAGATATTTGGCGTTCACATGAAGGACAAATTGTTGCACCAACTGCACTTTTAAATATTCTTATTCCTGATGCGCATGGTTTTGACCATTGCGGGGGGAAGTGATAAGGAAAATTAAACAGCAGGGATATTGGTCCCCATATTTATATGCAACAGTAGAAAACTTTTTGTCTACATGTGAAGTTTGTGCCAAATACAATGTAAGAAAAGGAATAGCAACACCAATAGGTCATATTCCAGTGCCAGAAGGACCATTTAAACATTTGGTCATGGATTATGTGGATATGATAAAGGTGTACAAGGAAAGAAATATATGCTTGTTATAATAGACAGGTTCAGCAGATGGGTGGAAGCAGTGCCTTCAGCGGATGAGGGAGCAGGAAACAGTAATAAAATTTTTGACAAGAGAAGTAATACCTAGATTTGGAATACCATCAGAAATAAGTTCAGACAATGGTTCTGCATTTATTAAAAAAACTGTTAAACAAGTACTACAGCATTTAAGAATAAAACAGAGGTTAGGAGCAGTGTACCACCCAGAATCTCAAGGAATTTGTGAAAAATGCAATGGTATTCTTAAGGCTAAACTTAATAAAATATGTGCAAGCACGAAACTCAACTGGGTTGATGCTTTGCCGCTGGCACTAATGAGTTATCGCATGCAAACTAACAGGATTACACATCTAACACCGCATGAAATGCTTACGGGTCGACCCATGCCTGTGCCATATTGCAGAGGTCCTTATAAAGGACCCCCGTTAGAACAATTACAAATGGAACTAAGAGCTTATATGAAGAAACTAACTGCCATACATAAAGCTATATATTTACAGGAAACGAGAAAGCAGCCTAGTGAAGAGACAGAGACTTCATGTCCAGTTGTTCCAGGGGACCAGGTATACTTGAGAGTCTTCAGGAGGAAGTGGAATGAACCTAGGAGAGAGGGTCCTTACACAGTAGTGGTAGCGACTCCAACAGCGGTTAAAGTGGAAGGAAAAACTTCCTGGTATCATCTAAATCACTGCACAAGAGTTCCCAAAGAAAGGAAGGGAAGAGAAGAAGAGCAAAGTGAAAACAGGTGATACAGAAAGATCAGAGACACAAAATGAAAGGATGGAGAGTGCTGAAAATTCAGAGCAAGATGAGCAGGGAGCTGAGCAAAGTGGAGAAAACCAACAAAGTGAGAGTAATACGTCCACTAATGCATCTGACATCATCATGCTTATTGCATCTGACGATACAAGCTCAAGCTCAAGCTACGGGTATCAACACCACTCAGATTTCCCAGTTATTGACTTCTCAGCCCTCAAACAGTCCTAACAACAACTCAATAACAACCCCAATAGAAAAAGAATTGGTTAATGAGCAAAAAATATCAAAGCAACGTAGAAATGTTAAAGATGAACAAATTGATGATTATAGTAATGAAGATATTTTTTGGGAAACAGCACAAAATAATGAATGGTATAAATGGGCAACATTTACTGCAAGAGAACTAGGAATGGATAATTGTTTGTTATGCTCTAAATCACCGTTAAATAAGGTAATAGTAGTTCCAAATCCACATGATTATCAAAAATGCGCTATATTCAATAGAAACTTTTGCCATGCAAGTGCCTCTATTAGACCTTACTGTTCAGCTGAATGCTTAGGCTTTATAGGAAATTCTGTACATCAGAATCGTTTTAGCAGACCACATTGGGGAGATTGGTGTAGATATTGGGATGTAAATGCAAATATTAAATTAAGAGAAGGAAAAGTAGAAATCCCAAAATGGTATAAAATAGATTATAGTCAAGAATTTGAATGCTTTAACAAATCAGAAGGAAATCTTAATTTAGGAAAATTTAAAGGAAAATGTACTACTATTTGGAATTTAGATAGAGAAAATGCTTGGCAGTCACATACTCCTAGTAGACACATAGAGACTGTGTCTGTACCTCGAACTAGTAAATACAAAAAACTTCCGAAACCTTTTAAGGGTAAAAATTTAATTGATGTTCAAAAAATTAAAATCACAGATAAATCAGATAAACAATGATAAAGCTTGGGTTACTGAATATTAGATCTATTTCTTCAAAAGCACTTATTGTAAATGAAATTATCACAGACAATAAACTAGACTTGCTGTGTTTGACAGAAACCTGGCTAAAACCAGACGATTACATTACTTTAAATGAGTCTAGTCCTCAAGGTTATGACTATCGACACAATCCTCGACAGAAAGGCAAAGGGGAGGTGTTGCTGTAATTTATAGTAATATATTCAGAATCATTCAAAAGAATTTCAAATATAATTCCTTTGAAGTGATGGTGCTTTATGTAACATTATGTAAGTTGACATTTGTGCTGGCTACTGTATACAGGCCACCAGGGCACCATACTGACTTTATCAAAGAATTTGCTGATTTTCTATCAGAGTTAGTACTGGCTGCGGATAAAGTCCTTGTTGTTGGTGATTTTAATATCCATGTAGATAATAATAAAGACGCATTGGATTGGCATTTGCAGACATTTTAAACTCTATTGGAGTTAGACAACACGTGTCAGGACCCACTCATTGTCGTAATCATACCCTAGATCTAATACTGTCGCATGGAATTGATATTGATGCTGTTGAAATTCTACAGCAGAGCGATGATATATCAGATCATTATTTAGTCTCGTGTATAATACAATTAGCCAAGGCTACAAAACACCACCCAGCCATAAATATTGTAGAACCATCACGTCTACCACTAAAGATTGCTTTATAAATAATCTCCGAGCAGTTTCATCGCTTAGTATACCTGACAACTTAGAAGAACTCGATGCTGCAACAGAAACTATTGGCTCTCTCTTTTCTAGCACATTAGATGCAGTCGCTCCTTTACGTCTAAAGAAGATTAAGGAAACTTAATCCAACGCCGTGGTATGATGAGCACACTCGGGCTCTAAAACGAGCTGTTAGAAAAGCTGAACGTAGTTGGAAGAAAACAAAACTAGAAGTTTTTCGCCTTTCGTGGAAAGAAAAAATGATGTGTACAGAACGGCTATAAGAAATGCTAGATCTACTTATTTTTCAAATCTCTTAATAGAAAACAAACATAATCCTAGGTATTTATTTGACACAGTGGCTAAATTAACTAGAAACAGAGATTCAACTGCTGACGTTCCATAGAGCACAGCAGTAATGACTTTATGAACTTCTTTACTTGCAAGATTGATAATATTAGAGAGAAAATTATAAACATGCAACCGTCTACAGTTTCGCTTCAGACAGTGCACTGTAGTGTCCCTGAGGTAAAACTAGAATCATTCGCCGCTATAGGAGAGGAAGAATTATCTAAACTTATCAAATCATCAAAATCAACGACATGTATGTTAGACCCAATGCGACTAAACTACTGAAAGAAATGCTTCCAGAGGTCGTAGGTCCATTTGATATAATTAATTCATCCTTAACACTAGGATACGTGCCAAAAACCTTAAGCAGGCGTTATTAAACCTCTATAAAAAAAC
>JAOTNS010002081.1:0-21184 GCA_028476615.1 Culter alburnus | reverse complement strand
CGTCACAGACACGCCAGGCTCCACCATGGTCCAATCACAGCGCACTCCCTCACCTGAATACTGATCACGCGCACCTGCACCTCATCAGCACGCCAATCAGCCACCATACAAAAGACACTCACACACACTCACTCACTCATCATCCGGTCTCGTTCACATTAAGGACTTACCTCAAGGACTCCTATCGATCTACTTACCAGTCTCCAGCGTCTCCACGTCTCCTCCTGTGTTCCCAGTTTGTGTGTGTGAGTTGTCCAGCATCTTTTGTGTTCCTTCTCTCTGCCATCGCCCAGGATCCCCAACTCTATAAACACAAAGGACAGTATCATTCACCCATCATTCACCAGCCACATATATATCTGCATTCTACTCACCAGCATGTCTGTATACTCTGCTGTGTGTTCAATAAATACTACTAACCATATTCTCCAGTCTCCGACCTGTCTATTGTAAGAGAAGACCGGACCAAATCCGCCGAACACCAGCATAAATCACCCGGATCCTTTCCAAGAGCCCGTTGACACTTTGTGCCGAGCACTCACCATCAATCCACCTGCACCACAACCAGCGATCACTTCCGTCTCCACCGCCATCACTCCTTCACCTCCTGTTTACGCCAGTCCCATGGCCAAACCTCTGGATCGGCGGAGGATTGCAATGGATTCCTCCTGCAATGTTCGCTGGTCCTGGAGATGCAAACGCACTTGTTTCCCACTGAACAATCTAAGGTAGCCTTCATAATTCAACAGTTAAGCGGCAAAGCATTACAATGGGCTGAATCTGTTTGGTCTCAAAATCACGCTGTAATTCAGTCCTATTCCATTTTTGTGTCTCACTTCAGAGAAGTTTTTGGAAAACCAGCCTGGGATTTGTCTATTGGTGAGAAATTGTATAAATTAAAACGGACAATGACTGCATGTCTGCTTAAGAGCACCAGGGCCAGCCACAGTTCTCCACCTCCCTCTGCCAACCAGAGTCTGTCAGCCCTCCAGAACCAGCTCTTGAAATATGCAACTGGATAACACTAGACTGACGCCCTCTGAACGGCAGAGGCGGCTGACCCAGAATCTGTGCCTCTACTGTGGTTCTCCTGGGCATGTAATCTCCACATGCCCAATTCGTCCTCCTCGTCCCATGGTGAGTGTCATCATTCCCTCCATCGGTAAAATGAAACCACTCACCACTGTTGTAAACCTTACTGCTGCTGATGTTTCCATTCCAGTTACTGCACTCCTCGATTCTGGGTCAGCAGGCAACTTCATCTCTGGCACCCTCTGCCGTCAGCTCAAGCTCAAGATCTCGGCTATGCCGTCCACCTACCAGATTCGCTCAATAACCGGTAAACCTCTCAGTAGGAGACAAGTATGTCGGAGCGTCGGTCACATTCTACTTCAAGTCAGCATCCTTCATGTGGAAAAACTGCTGACGTGATCTTAGGGCGCCCATGGTTGGAGCGGCACAACCCAGCCATCTTGTTTAAGACCGGTGAGATCCTGAAGTGGGGCGACTGGCATGTTTCTCTGCACTTCCTGTACCATCCTCTCCACGTACTGAACATCTCTCTGTCTGCGCCACTTCCATTGAGAGTCCTGTAGAGAAACGTTCAGTGGATATACCATCTTGTTATGTCCCCTTCAGTGATGTCTTCTGACTCAAGAGAACATCCAAGCTGACTCCACACCGACCATGGGACTGCGCCATCGATCTTCTTCCGGGTGAGTCAGTGCCCCGCGGAAGGATCTACCCCCAGTCAATCCCGGAGGAGAAGGCCATCGAAGAATTCATCAAGGAGGCTCTGGCCCAAGGTTACATCCATCCGTCTACTTCCCCTGCTACTTCAAGTTTCTTCTTTGTGGTGAAAAAGGACGGAGGCTTGCGGCCTTGTATAGATTACCACTGAACCTTGTATAGATTATCACTGAACAACATCACCGTCAAATTCAGATACCCCCTTCCTCTCGTCCCAGCAGCGCTTGAACATCTCCATGGTGCCACTGTCTTCACCAAGTTAGACCTCCACAGAGCCTACAACCTCATCCGGATACGTGAGGGGAACGAGTGGAAGACCGCCTTCGTGACCCCTACTGGACACTATGAATATCTCGTCATGCCGTATGGCCTGATCAACGCCCCCTCCATATTCCAGCACTTCATACACAAGGTGCTCCGGGAGTTCCTCCACAAGTTCGTCTTGGTGTATATAGATGACATCCTGATTTACTACCAGAGTATGGCCGAACATCGCCACCACAGTGCGGAGGTCCTGAAACGCCTGAGGGAATTCCAGCTCTTCCTGAAAGCAGAGAAATGCTCCTTCCATCAGCCCTCAGTGCAGTTCCTTGGATACAATATTGACAGCAGTAGCATCCGGATGGACATGGGGAAGGTGGAAGCCATCCGAAACTGGCCAATTCCCTCCACAGTCAAAGAACTCCAATGGTTCCTGGGCTTCGCCAACTTCTATCGACGTTTCATACAGGATTACAGCACCATCTCCAGCCCACTCACAAGCCTACTCCGCAACAAGCCCAAGTCTCTGTCCTGGACACCAGCTGCCACCAACGCCTTTAACATCTTGAAAGAAGCATTCACCACTTCTCCTCTACTCGTCTATCCAGATCCTGACAAACCCTTCGTCGTAGAGGTCGACGCCTCGACCACCGGAGTGGTAGCGGTCCTTTCCCAGCAGCAGGGGAACCCCAGTAGACTCCATCCATGTGCCTTCTTCTCCCGCAAGCTTAACCCGGCGGAGATCAACTACGACATCGGCAACAGGGAACTCCTTGCCATCAAGTTGGCCCTAGAAGTGGGGGCATTGGCTGGAGGGTGCCAAACATTCCTTCCTGGTTCTCACAGATCATAAGAACTTGGAGTATCTGTGAGTAGCAAAGAGATTAAATCCCAGACAAGCCCGCTGGGCTTTATTTTTCACCCGTTTTAACTTCACTATCTCCTATCGTCCAGGTTCCAGGAACATCAAGGCCGATGCCTTATCATCCATCTCTATAACCATCCTTCCAGAGAAACTCATTGTCAGCCCATAACCTGGTCAGAGGAGACCATACCCTCCTCCAGTGCCTCCGCAAACACTCCGCCGGGTTGCCCACCAGGCTTGCAGTACCTCACCAGGACACGCCGCACTTCACTCATCTACACTGCCTACACGTCACTTGGCACTGGCCACCCGGGGGTCAATGAAACCCTCTCGCTGCTGAAAGAGCACTTCTGGTGGCCAAACATGGCATCAGACGTCAGAAGGTACGTGCAGGGATGTAAGGAATGCGCCGTCTCCAAGAGCCCACGCCATCTTCCCTCCAGGAAACTCCATCCTCTGCCCATTCCCAACAGACCCTGGTCACACCTAGGAGTGGACTTTATTACTGATCTACTTGCCTCCAATGATTGTACCTGTATTCTGGTGATTGTTGACAGATTCTCTAAATCATATCATTTGATTCCATTAAAGGGATTGCCCACAGCCATGGAGACTGCTGAACTCATGTTCAACCACATCTTCAGATACTACAGAATCCCAGAGGACATTGTATCGGATCGAGGACCTCAATTCATGTCCCGGGTATGGAAAGCATTCTTCTCTCTCCTAGGTGTGACCGTCAGCCTATCGTCTGGATACCACCCGCAGTCGAACGGGCAGACGGAGAGGAAGATCCAGGAGATTGGGCGCTTCCTCCTCCTGTCACGGCCACCAGGACACTTGGAACCATTTCCTGGGTTGGGCTGAGTACGCGCAGAACTCCCTGCGACAACCTTCCACCAGACTCATTCCATTCCAGTGCGTACTCGGTTACCAACCCATTGTTTCCCTGGTCAGGGGAACCGTCGGACGTTCCATCTGTCGACTACTGGTTCCGAGAGAGCGAGAGGGTCTGGGACTCGGCTCACCACCAGCTGCAACGGGCCTTGCGCAGACGCAGGATGGCAGCTGACCTTCACCATTCCGACGCCCCCACATACCAACCTGGACAGAAGGTCTGGCTGTCAACCAGGGACATCAGACTGCGTCTGCCTTGCCGGAAGTTGAGTCCCAGGTTCATTGGCCCATTCATCAAGCAGATCAACCCGGTCACGTATCAACTCCAGCTACCACCTCAGTACCGCATTCACCCTACATTTCATGTTTTCCTCCTGAAACCTCACCACCCTTCTTTTCCTGTCTCCACAGAGCCTGGCGTAGCAGCAGCTGAACCCCCCACTTCCACACATCCTGGACGACGGAGCAGCCTACGAGGTTCATGAGATCCTGGACTCACGGCGCCGTTGTGGTCCACTGGAATATCTCGTGGACTAGGAAGGCTATGGTCCCGAGGAACGCTCATGGGTCCCCAGAAACAATGTACTTGCTCCCAATCTGCTGGACACCTTGCACACTAATCATCCCAACAGACCTGCCCCACGCGGAAGAGGACAACCACCATGACGTCGGGGTCCTCGGCCCTCTGGAGCGGGCCGTGGGGGGGTTGTACTGTCACAGACACGCCAGGCTCCACCACGGTCCAATCACAGCGCACTCCCTCACCCGAATACTGATCATGAGCACCTGCACCTCATCAGCACGCAAATCAGCCACCATACAAAAGACACTCACACACACTCACTCATCGTCCGGTCTTGTTCGTATTAAGGACTTACCTCCATGCTTACCTCAAGGACTCCTATCTATCTTACCAGTCTCCACGTCTCCTCCTGTGTTCCTGTAAATCTGAGCCCCGAACATCATCAGGAAGGCTATTCCAGAATTTAGAAGCCAAATGTGAAAACGTTCTCCCTCCTTTAGTGGACTTTTAGTGGATATCCTAGGTACAACCAGAAGCCCAGAGTTTTGTGATCTAAAAGAGCGTGATGGATTGTAGGGCGATAGAAGATCAGTTAAATACACAGGAGTTAAGCCATTTAGAGCCTTATAGGTCAGTAGCATTTAATAATTGTTCATAAATCATTATGATTATTAATTTATGATAATTATGAATATGTGAATCAGTTAATCAGATTAACTTGATGTAGCTACATTAAAATTAATATTACAATCAATTAACCTGTTCGTCCAGTGAACATTCAGTGTTAATTGTTTATTAATTCTAAGAAATGTTCATTTCCAGGTTATGGGAAACAACATTCTTATTGTACAGATCTACTCAGAGCATGTAGTCAAGATCTAAATCATTTAAGAGGCAATTTATTAGTAGACAGAGTCAGAACCAAACATGTATTGTGCACAAGCTTTATTAACTAACTCACAAACACCTAACTAAACTAACAAACACATAACATACACGCGGGTCACACACATACGTAGGTAAAAATGAGCAATGATAGAGTTCAACCAGAAGTGGGACCGGAAATGGAGCTATGGGAAAAAGTCAAAGACAATCTGGAAAAGAATCATCAGTTTCCTCAGTAATAAATTAATACTAAATCGCTGTTTAGTGTTCAAATGTACGATACTTGCAAAATGCCTTTAGGCTGAGGAGCATCAGATCTGCCGGCTGAGGGGAAATCCTTGATGATTCAGTCCAGAGTTGTAACCAATATCTTCTGCATTGGTTGAAGACATATGAAACATCTTGAGCTGTTAATTTGACTCTTAATTGGGAAAGAGTTCTCCCTCTCCTAGTCAAGCACATGGTTGGGGGCAGGGCAGGCCCAGGCCCAAAGGCCCACAGGCAGCCCCTGCAGTCGCTGTGTTGTCGGAAAAGCAAGAGAGAGGGAGGAGCATTGTGTGCTGGCTTTAAGCTCTGGGAGAAGTCACACCCCTAAGGGTTGACCTGACCAATGAAATGGGTAGGATCTTCGAGTGGCAAAATTCCTCTATGGGGCTTTTACGACCAAACATGATTAAAATGGCTGAGTTGTTGCAGAGAAACTATTAAAGATTCTTGTAATACCAATGTGTTGCACTGATATCAACATATCGTATACACAAGCATTTAAATCTTCTCGATACGAACCCATAGACGCTAAACATGGCATAATTGAAGTTACCTTAAATGTATCATAAAACATGTGAATACAATACTGAGTACAATACAACAAACAGTAATAATGGATACTATTTCCTGGGGATATACATGTTCATTTATAGAACAGTCTGTCTATAAATTAATAAAGAAAGTCTGTTTTCTGTGGGGAAAAATGCTGGTTTTCTGTGTCTCTTTGTCTCTGCTTTTCCATGTGGCAACACACACATACTTCAGGGCAATATAACTAAGGCTGATCTTCTCGGGGGATGGGGACAGACCCCAGAGTAAGTTTTAAACAATTATTTGTTAAATATAACAAGTAATGAGTACATGAGTCAAATCGAAAACAATATTCTCTCGAGCTATATTAAAATAGAAACCATTATTTTAACCCTTTCACACGTAAGTTTAAAGGTGCCCTAGATTGTTTTTTTACAAGATGTAATATAAGTCCTAGGGTGTCCCTGAATGGTCTGTGAAGTTTCAGCTCAAAATACCCCATAGATTTTTTTTAATTAATTTTTTAGCTGCCTATTTTGGGCATCATAAAACTATGCACTGATTTTTTCAGCACGGCCCCTTTAAGGATCGTTCCCTCTGCCCCACGAGCTCTCGACTATATATACATCGCATAAACAAGTTTACACAGCTAAATAACCCTCAAATGGATCTTTACAAGATGTTCGTCATGCATGCTGTATGCATGCTTCGAAAATTATGTGAGGTAAAGTATTTATTTAGATGGTTACGTTTGATTTGGTGTGAGTTTGAGGCTATGCTCTGTGGCTAAAGCTAAATTACACACTGTGAAGATTTATAAAGATGAAGTTGTTTATGCATTATACAGACTGCACGTGTTTAAAAATGAAAATAGCAACGACTCTCGTCTCCGTGAATACAGTAAGAAACGATGGTAACTTTAACCACATTTAACAGTATATTAGCAACATGCTAATGAAACATTTAGAAGACAATTTACAAATATCCTAAAAATATCATTATCATGGATCATGTCAGTTATTATTGCTCCATCTGCCATTTTCGCTGTTGTTCTTGCTTGCTTACCTTGTCTGTGCACAGATCCAGCCGTTAATACTGCCCTTCCTGTGTTAAATGCGTCGAATGGGCTGGCATTATGCAAATATTGGGGTATACATATTAATGATCCCGACTGTTACGTAACAGTCGGTGTTATGTTGAGATCCGAGTGTTTTCGGAAGTCTTTTAAAAAATGAGATTTATATAAGAAGGAGGAAACAATTGAGTTTGAAACTCACTGTATGTCATTTCCATTACTGAACTCTTGTTATTTAACAATGCCAAGATAAATTCAATTTTTCATTCGAGGGCACCTTTAAAATATTCTGGCTGACCCCCCAGCGTGAGTTTTTTAAGGCGACCGTTATTTAGAACGTATCACTTTATGGTTTCAATACTCTTACGTGACACACCGCAGCACTGTATGAATGATGATCTGCTTTCATTTAATTTTTCATTTTTATTCAAAATATTCACAAATTTGTTAACTATAGCATGAAATATCTAATATTCCGATTGCCAAATATGTGCAAGTGGATGTGTTTTGCTGTTTAAACACCATTATAGAGATCATGTTGGTTTGCGCCGCACAGAGAATCGGATCTGTTGGATTTACAACCCGTGAATTTATCCACTTCTCCCGAAATACATGAAAGTAAGTGAGTAGGTGAACTGGGGAAGAATAGAGTAAGCTTTAAAGTTACTTTCACAATGTGTATCTGATATGAATTAAACGTGTCGTCTAATTATAATGGAAAGGATTATTTCTGCTTCTATAGACATCATTGTGTATTTACAAACTCTAAATATATTGTTTTGTTAGTACTCATTTGTATTTAAACGTCTGAAACCTAAAATAAACATTATGCGGTTGAAAACACTGCATATATGTAATATATGAAAAGCGCTGCGTGCGTCCGTCTCTGATTTAGCGCCAGCCAAAGCACGCATGCACATTTGAATTTGGCAGTTGAACATTCTAATCACACCGGTGTGATCATACTCGTCAAAGGGTTAAATTTTTAAATATAATGATATTTCACAGTATTGCTGTTTTTTTCTGTATTTTGATCAAATAAATTCAGGCTTGTTGAGCATGAGACTTCTTTCAAAAACATTAAAAAATAGTAATATGTGTCCAATCATTTGATCGGTACTGTAATTTAAAATATAGGCCTATACAAAATTTTCTTCACATGATGTGCAATAATACGTGCATGCATAAGATCACAAAAATCATGTTTTCTGTTAAGAGTGGACATTATATTAACATTATTTCAATAGCTGATATGATCCTGTTATCAGAATGCTCACAGAGGATTTTTTTTTTTAATTTTATCTCACAGATTTGTGAATCATAGTGACCAGATATTGGCACACATTGGACTGCAACCATATGATACTGAAATCACTGACTGGAAGCAGGAAAGTGTTTTTTATTTCTTTCTTCTTTTTTTTCTTCTCCAGTGCAGAAACACCAAATGCCAGGTATGTGATGTTCACATATATCTTTGAACAGGATTTATTTCCAGGTATAACTGTGTACTCAAAATGTGTCTTCGACTCTCATTTATATAGTTAACTATATTCTAAATAAACTACAAACAAAAAATATACATATTTCTTTTGTCATTGCATTCTTTCTTAGTTCTGTCAGTCACATTCCTGACTAAGTGGCTCTTTATGCGGCTCACCGAGGCATCTCTCAAAAATATCTTTTGTGCTCCATAGAAGAAAGTCACTTACAGGTTGGAAAATTTTCATCCTAAAATTATGGTATCTTGAGTAATATAATGATCTCATCAAGTACATTTATATGTGTCACGATCGAGTTACCTGCACTAGATCTCCCGAACCACCAGAGGGAGCCGTCACCAGAAAATTAGTTTACATTGGACTTCATTTCCCATGCAACCACATACTACAGACTGATTACTCGCGCACCTGCAGCCAATCATTTCCTCACACACTCACTATTTAAGTCGCTCTCATGTTCTTTCTCATTGAGAAGTCTTGATTAGCCACGGTTGTCATTTCTGAGCATTTATTCCTGTTTTGCTGTATTGTTGCTGACTTGGACTGTTTCCTTGGATTGTGATTCTTGCTGCCTGTCCCAACCTCTGCCTGTGTATTGATATCCCTGTCTGCCGCCCACCTCGATGCCTGTTACTGCTTATGCTGTCTGCTGCCTGCCACGACCCATTGCCTGTTACCTGGTTTATGTCATTGTCTGAGTACCTTAATAAACTGAAAATGAATCAATACTCTGCTGATTCGTCACAGAAGACTTCGCCAATAAGCGATCCAGCAGCCATTGCTCAGCTGTCAACAGAGCTGTCTGCCCAGGCCAGTCAGCTCGCGGTGCATCAACACCAACTAGCCCGGTGACTCTCTCACGGAGGATTTGTGAGATCACTGCAAGGCCTCAATCTCCAACCCGCCTCACCACCAGCGGCCACTCCACTGACACCAAGCCATCTTCCAGAGAATCCACCCGCCACTGTGAGTCCACGCCTGGCCTTCCCCGAGAAATTCAGCGGTGAGTCCGGCCAAATGCAAAGGGCTTCTTGTTACAGTGCTCCCTGTTTGTCAATCAACAGCCCACCTTGATACCCACTGTTCAAGTAAGATCGCTTTCACGCTGACGGGAAAGCTCTGGATTGGATCACTGTGTCGGAGACAGGGACGGGTCATTTGCTCTCATTTGACCACTTTCTGCAGACGATTCAGCAAGAACTCAAGCAAAAGCGGATGCCGTTCTGTCCCAAAACACAAACCAGCAGTGAGTATACACTGGCCTTCCACACCCTTGCCGCTCAAATGACTGAGTAAGACACACTAAAGCTGCTTTATCGTCGGGGTCTGAGCCAAGCCCTGCAGGCAGAATTGGCCTGCCGAGATGAGGGTCGTTCCTTGAATGAATTCATGGATTTAACTATTCAAATCGACAACCTGATGCGGTCTCGCCGTCCCACACGCTCCGCTGCTACAATAACTTCTCTTCCCACAAGCAATTCCGAACCCATGCAGCTCGGTTACACTCACCTGACACCTGAAGAACGAGAACACCGATTACAACAACATCTCTGCATGTACTGCGGTCAGTCCAACCACTACAAGTCAACATGTCCAGTGCGACCCACCTCAAGTAGCTCGAAGACGGTGAGTGACCTGGTTCAATCCATCCATTGTGTCAAAGTTCCAGTTAAAATATTCAGCGGCAATAATTCCAGTGGAGGGTCTAATAGATTCGGGGGCTGCGGGCAACTTCATTTCCAGAGAATTTGCAGACAAACATAACCTTTCTCTAACACCCTGTACTAACACCCTGTACTTCTCGCTTGGCAGTGGAGGTGCTAGACGGTCGGCCGCTTGGAGAGGGTCGAATTTCTCACATCACTGACCTCCTAAAAATGCAAACCGGTCTGCTTCACCGTGAAACCATCCAGTTCTACATCATTAACTCACCAATTCTTTCACTCATCCTGGGGCTACCCTGGTTACGTCGACAGGATCCACACATCGCGTGGAGAGGGGGGAAATCACTCAGTGGAGCACATCCTGTCACCAGAGCTGCATCACCCACAAATCGCTCATCCCAGTCAGCACCATCTCACTCACTCAGCCCAAACCAGACGTTCCTGGACTTCCCAAGGAATATGCTGATCTCTCTGAGGCTTTCAGTAAGACCAAGGCTTCCTAGCTTCGACCGCATCGTTCCTGGGACTGTGCAATCGAACTCCTGGCGCTACTCCTCCCAAGGGGAGAATTTTCCCATTATCACAGCCTAAATCTGACGCCATGAAGAAGTACATAGAGGAGGAGCTAGCCAAGGGATTCATTCAACAACGTGTTGATCATGCTGGATAGATGGGTGGTAGTGTACATCGACGACATCCTCGTTTATTCAGACACCATGGAAGAACATGTTCAACACGTTCGTGCTGTCCTTTATCGTCTCATCCAGCATCAGTTATACGCTAAGGCAGAAAAATGTGAGTTTCATCGAACTAAAACCTCTTTCCTGGGCTATGTCATCAGTCAAGAGGGAGTAGCGATGGATGATCAGAAGGTGAGAGCAGTGGTGGAATGGCCCCAGCCTAAAACTGTCAAAGAACTGCAGTGTTTCTTGGGCTTTGCAAATTTCTATCGGCAGTTCATCAGAAATTTCAGTACTGTGGCAGCACCCTTAACTTCCATGACCCGACGAAACTCTAACTCTCTCACTTGGACCACAGAGGCTTGTCAAGTGTTTCGCTATTTGAAGCATCGCTTAACTACAGCCCCCATACTTCATCATCCAGACCCCAGTAAGGCTTTCATCGTGGAGGTAGACGCATCCAGAACTGGAATTGGGGGGGGTTCTCTTACAACGTCACAAGCCATCAGACAAGGTATTCCCCTGTGCATACTTTTCGAGGAAGCTATCTGCGGCTGAAGGTAACTACGATGTGGGGAACCGTAGATCACTGATAAGCCACGCAATATCGTCGCAGACGATAATGAACGCGCTTATCAGTGATCTACGGCTCTGTCTATTAAATGCCGCTCCATTTGAAAGCAGGTGATGGCGATTTAGCGGCAATCAGGGAACCGGCTTTACTGACGAAATGCGCGTGACAATCACATGCGATATATCGCCCAGCCCTACTAGCCATGAAGGCAGCCATGGAGGAGTAGCGTCACTGGCTCGAGGGTGCTCAACAGCCCTTCATCGTTCTGACCAACCATAAGAATCTGGAATATCTGAAATCTGCTAAACGTCCGAATCCTCGTCAAGCCAGGTGGGCGCTCTTCTTCACTTGCTTCCATTTCTCTGTTACTTACCGACCCGGTTCCAAGAACGCCAAGGCCGAGATCAACATCACTAACACTCAGACACCACCACCTCCCGAATGTCCACCAGAATACACGTATGTCCCAGAACAACTCAGAAATAAACTGCTGCATCACACCCATGACAACCCAAGCTCCGGTCACCCAGGTATCACAGCAACACTTCACTTACTTGAGAACAAGTATTGGTGGTCGTCAATGTCCGAGGACACAGCTCACTTTGTCTCTCACTGTGCCATCTGCAATACTTCAAAGTCATCACATCAAGTTCCGGCCGGCTTGCTTCAACCACTGCCCATACCACAGCACCCCGGTCACACATCGCAATAGACTTTGTCACTGATCTTCCCAATTCACACGGCAACACCACCATACTAACGGTAGTAGACCGCTTCTCCAAGTCATGTCGCTTAATTCCTCTGCCAAAACTCCCCACTGCCATGGAGACCGCCGAGTCACTCTGTAACTTCGTGTTCAGATTTTATGGGTTACCCGAAGATACAGTGGGTACAGAAAGTATTCAGACCCCCTTAAATTTTTCAGTCTTTGTTATATTGCAGCCATTTGCTAAAATCATTTAAGTTAATTTTTTTCCCCTCATTAATGTACACACAGCACCCCATATTGACAGAAAAACACAGAATTGTTGACATTTTTGCAGATTTATTAAAAAAGAAAAACTGAAATATCACATGGTCCTAAGTATTCAGACCCTTTGCTGTGACACTCATATATTTAACTTAGGTGCTGTCCATTTCTTCTGATCATCCTTGAGATAGTTCTACACCTTCATTTGAGTCCAGCTGTGTTTGATTATACTGATTGGACTTGATTAGGAAAGCCACTGTCTATATAAGACCTTACAGCTCACAGTGCATGTCAGAGCAAATGAGAATCATGAGGTCAAAGGAACTGCCCGAAGAAATCAGAGAATTGTGGCAAGGCACAGATCTGGCCAAGGTTACAAAAAATTTCTGCTGCACTTAAGGTTCCTAAGAGCACAGTGGCCTCCATACCTTAAATGGAAGACGTTTGGGACCACCAGAACCCTTCCTAGAGCTGGCCGTCCGGCCAAACTGAGCTATCGGGAGAAGAGCCTTGGTGAGAGAGGTAAAGAAGAACTCAAGATCACTGTGGCTGAGCTCCAGAGATGCAGTCGGGAGATGGGAGAAGTTGTAAAGTCAACCATCACTGCACCCCTCCACAGTCGGGGCTTTATGGCAGAGTGGCCCGACGGAAGCCTCTCCTCAGTGCAAGACACATGAAAGCCCGCATGGAGTTTGCTAAAAAACACCTGAAGGACTCCAAGATGGTGAGAAATAAGATTCTCTGGTCTGATGAGACCAAAATAGAACTTTTTGGCCTTAATTCTAAGCGGTATGTGTGGAGAAAACCAGGCACTGCTCATCACCTGTCCAATACAGTCCCAACAGTGAAGCATGGTGGTGGCAGCATCATGCTGTGCTGGTGTTTTTCAGCTGCAGGGACAGGATGACTGGTTGCAATCGAGGGAAAGATGAATGCGGCCAAGTACAGGGATATCCTGGACAAAACCTTCTCCAGAGTGCTCAGGACATCAGACTGGGCCGAAGGTTTACCTTCCATCAAGACAATGACCCTAAGCACACAGCTAAAATAACGAGAGTGGCTTCACACAACTCTGTGACTGTTCTTGAATGGCCCAGCCAGAGCCTGACTTAAACCCATTGGAATATCCTGGAGAGACCTAAATGTCTGTCCACCAATGTTTACCATCCAGTGTTTACCAAGAGTTGTTGTGAAGCACTCCTTCATGTGTTTGCGATCCTATCAGACTTATGATAGCCCCTGATTCGTAACAAGCACTGTTCGCCAGAGAGAACTGGCCCCCCGACTAAGCCTGGTTTTTCTCCCAAGTTTTTTTTTCTCCATTTTAACACCTATTTGCCACTTGTTTGCCACCTGATGTCACCTGTTGGAGTTTGGGTTCCTTGCCACTGTCGCCTTTGGCTTGCTTAGTTTGGGACACTTGACATTTGACTTGACATTTGATATTCAACAGTTTTCTTGACATTTATTCAACAGTGCTTTGATCTGCCTGCATTGACACTATTCTTGAAGAGCTGCTGTGCAGCAAAAATTATGTACCATTATCAATGTAAAGCTGCTTTGACACAATCTGCATTGTAAAAAGCGCTATATAATAAAGGGACTTGACTTGACTTGACACCTGACAGAACTGGAGAGGATCTGCAAGGAATGGCAGAGGATCCCCAAATCCAGGTGTGAAAAACTTGTTGCATCTTTCCCAAAAAGACTCATGCTGTATTAGATCAAAGGGTGCTTCTACTAAATACTGAGCAAAGGTCCGAATACTTAGGACCATGTGATATTTCAGTTTTTTCTTTTTAATAAATCTGCAAAAATGTCAACAATTCTGTGTTTTTCTGTCAATATGGGGTGCTGTGTGTACATTAATGAGGAAAAAAATGAACTTAAATGATTTTAGCAAATGGTTGCAATGTAACAAAGAGTGAAAAATTTAAGGGGGTCTGAATACTTTACGTACCCACTGTATAGTGTCCGACAGGGGTCCACAATTCACGTCCAGAGTATGGTCTGCTTTCTTCTGCCTCCTAAATGTCAACATCAGTCTTACCTCTGGTTACCACCCGCAGTCCAATGGCTAAACTGAATGTCTAAACCAAGAGCTCACTCGTTTCTTGCGAACTTACTGCCAGAACAACCAGTCTGATTGGAGCCGATACCACATGTGGGCTGAATATGCCCAGAACTTGCTTCAAAAGCCTATCACTCCTGGTCAGAGGGTATGGCTATCCACCAGGGATCTCCGCCTTCGGCTTCCATGCAAAAAGCTCAGTCCTAGGTATGTGGGTCCATTCAAAATTCTTAGACAAATTACACCTTTTTCATTCCGTTTAGAACTACCTGATAATTATTGCATTTCTCCTACCTTTCACGTGTTTCTGCTGAAACCTGCTGGCGGTCCGGGAGAGGGTCAGGAAACCACAGGCACCGAGGACCAGAGACCCCCGCCTATGCTGATCGACGACGAGGAGGTATATCAGGTCCGAGACCTGCTCGACTCTCGTCATCGCAATGGGTTACTTCAATACCTGGTCGATTGGGAGGGTTTCAGTCCGGAGGAACGGTCCTGGGTCAGTGCTAAGGACATTCTCGGCCCCACGCTAACTGAAGAGTTTCATAGGATGCATCCAGAGAAGCCGGCCCCCAGACCCTAAGGGAGACCCCAACGTCACTTGCCTCCTTGCATTAGGAGCTGCTCACAGGTGGGGGCTCTGTCACGATCGAGTCACCTGCACTAGATCTCCCGAACCGCCAGAGGGAGCGTCACCCGAATTAGTTTACAATGGACTTCATTTCCCCATGCCCCCACATACCTGACTGGTTTACTGTTCTCGCGCACCTGCAGCCAATCATCTCCTCACACACTCACTATTTAACCGCCTCTCATGCTTTCTCATTGCGAAGTCTTGATTAGCCACGGTTTTCATTTCTGAGTGTTTACTCCTGTTTTTGCTGTATTGTTGCTGACTTGGACTGTTTCCTTGGATTGTGATTAATGACCAGAATCATGGACCTTTTGTTGTATGTTTTGATTTTACTTATTACACTTATTGATTCAGAATTAAAGACAATGTGGTATATATTAAAGGTCTGTTTTTACCCTGGTCGTTTCACACCTCAAAGCTCAAAAAGTCTGTTAATTGGGCGTGTAAAGCTCTGGAAAGTGGGAGTGTAGAGGGGGAGAAGAGGGGAGAGAACAACCAATAAAGCACAGACTACACACACTCATTATACAGAATAATGAATATTAATATATGAGCACGAGAGGAAAACGACAACAACTCCCAAGCACAAGGGAGAAATGCGAAAGAATATTTAATAGGGCTAATAATAGGCTACTTTGATTACATTTACGAGCACTACAGTCTCAAAATCAGTCTTTTGTCTATTAGAATAATTGTGTCGTCGCGTTCAGATAGGCTACACACTGTATCAGTGTCCAGTTTGCACATATAATTCATTTGAACAAGACTTGATGAAATAGTGTGCATAACTACACCGTGCGGTTAATGTTTGCTGCAGGAGAATGTGTGAAATAAACACTTCAAACACGGATACTTTATTCTGTATGCTATATATCCACGTGGCTATGTTGTTAAACACAATGTGAAGCTCCGCACTGAAACCGATCATAAGCGCGCTCCGCATGTATATCATAACAATCGTATTTTTCATGTGTTCATATTCAAACTCCAGTTCTGACCGCATCGCAAGCAAAATACAAACAACACATGTGCTGCTGTGCTGAGGGAAACATAGCCTACGGCTCGCATGTTTGAACGCAGCTAGAGCAGGCAGAGGTGAATGACCGCACTTTTGTGACATTTGAATTCTCTGCTGTAATGTGATCTCATGCGAACATATTTTCCATTGTGCTGGTAGATTACAGCAAAACAATCCACTGCACACAAACTCTGGTCGTATCTCAGGAAAACACATTGTGTTGTAGCACTGAAGAAACGAACACCAACGATATGTGACCCGTCACGGAAACCAGGGACACAAGTCGGCAGCACAACTCTTGAGCAAAATGAGAAAGAAGCATTTTTTTTCAAAATTAGTGATTTTCGTTTTTTTGCAGAATCTGTTAGTTGAGATCATGAAGAAGCCTTTCCGTGTTTGAGATAGCAGTATTGGTATATTTAAAAGCGTACATTTTGAGGTTGAAATCGGCTTGTTTTTCGGAGATTCTAGCACGCAGTAGGGGCGTGTCATGTCTGTGTGTATTTCCATACTGGGAAGCGTGGCTACTTATTATGCAGCGCTCTGGCCGGCTGAAGAACCGTGGCCGTTACACCGAAAATGTTTTGAAGTACTTCTTCGACAAGCCGGATGCTTATGAACAAGCGCTCACTGATTCTGAAGACGATCTGAGCGACGATGAAAGCGGCATAATAAGACATTACCTCTCTGGAGTCGGGTAACGCGCCGGCGCATTTTGCAGGATTTTTTTTCACATTGCAGCAAAACAGACTTAAAATACTCTTCATTTTTTGTCATAGAGACATAAGTAAATATATCAATTGAAACTATAGAATGTCTTCTTTATTCGTGTACACTCAGAGTAAAAACAAAATGTGTGCTTTTTGAAAAAATAAAGAAAACTAACATGTGCGTGACTCTCGTCTCCCTCTGAACGAAGTCCAATCTGATAGTTCTCAGAAATGAACTGTAACTTAGTGAATACTAATCATAAAAATTATACTTATGGTCTGAAAAAACGTTGAAATGTCACGTTTTAAAACGTGTAAGTCAAATCGAAAACAAACCTTCTTGTTTATGTAATCTGTATGAAAAGAGACACACGTCAGAAGTCTTGATTCAGCTCATTATCCGCTAATGCGGCCACGCCCACGGAGCCAGCGCTATTCAGACGCAAATTCAGAGGCAATACATGCATTCATCGTCTCAATCGGTATTTATTGTCTTGAAAAGTGTTTGAATAGCCATAGTTAGCGATCTCTGGCCTCTGTTAGTTCAGTTATTTCCTGGATTGCCTATTCTTCTTTAACAGCTTCTCAGGTGAGAAAATTCATTTCATGATTAGTGACCAAAATGATCAGGGTTATCACAGAATCCTGTTCAAAAAGTCAATTCACCACTGTACTTTTTTCTTTACATAAACTTAAAATAATAACATTAAAAATGATGGGCAGATTTTAAAGGATGTCTTGCAAACATGTTATCTACAATGCACAAGTTCAAATAGAGTTTTGACAAAAAAGTCACATATTTCAGCCTCTAAATCATTTTTATAAAAGTCAAAAAAGATAAATTACTGACATTTACAATGCACATTAACCTTTATTATTAATAGTATGCGGTCCATGCAGCTTTACAGGGGGTATGGCTTATCTAAATGAGATGTAAATGAGCCCTATTGTCACTCCCAGCAGGTGAGAACAGGCGAGAACTGCAACTTTAGAGGCGTTTTTCTCCCTATAGAGCTTTCTTGAGTGACTACCTTCAAATGGCCACAACGTCTCCAAATATTATCAGATTTCCATGTGTCCACATCGTTGGAAAAGCTTGGAGACTGCACTGTCAGAATCTGTGAATAACTCAAAATGCCCCAGAACCGACTTGTGTCCCTACTTTCCGTGACTGGTCACATATGTCTCTGAATGACAAGAGACCGAGGCGAAAAAAGTGATACTTCCTCATGCATAATACTGCAATTATAATTGTATGCATACTACAGTGCAGTGATTGGATTAAATAAACTTTATGTCATGAATATATGTCGAGAATCTCCAAAACGGTCTGTCAGCATATTCACCCACGCCCATACTTGGGCCGAAAGTACACGATTACGTCAGATTTTGTGACGTGGTCTGACTCAGCTTTTCAAACCGGAAGACAGAAATTGCTCTGAAAAATGCAAAAATAACTATTTTTCACTTATGAATAACATTAATGAGTACCTTTAGTGTTTTCAATGATGTGCAGCCTATACATATCTGTTTATCTGTTTAAAAAGTTTTTTGGGGTTTCATGAC
Organism: Culter alburnus; assembly: GCA_028476615.1. Classification (NCBI taxonomy): domain Eukaryota; kingdom Metazoa; phylum Chordata; class Actinopteri; order Cypriniformes; family Xenocyprididae; genus Culter; species Culter alburnus. The sequence goes on along the minus strand of JAOTNS010002081.1, from coordinate 2,745 downwards.
CCTTTAACAGAGCTATATGGAGCCCGGTGAACGTGATTTCACCATGTTCCTGGATCAACATTTTGTTGATCCTGGAACAACATTCAAATCAATCATCAACAGATTTGAGGGACAAGTTTACCATTTATGTCAGTTTAGGCTTACCTTGGTTAGGTGCTTCCACAACATGTTTATTCAAATATCATTTTCCTCTGATTTTAGGGATAAGTTGGGCAGGGTTAGGTTTAGGGGTTGGGAAAAGGTTAGGACTAAATTTTCAGATGGGAATGTTGTTCCAGGATCAACAAAATATGTTGATCCAGGAACATGTCTTACTTACAAAATCACAGTGACCTATGGAGCCCACAGGTGTTGAACATTGAGGAAAACAATATAAAACTGATATTAGAAAAATACTAGCTAAATATAAAGCTAACAGTAAACATGTAACACCATGCCAGTAGAGGGAGCAGTACACAGTCAATACTCAGTTGAGGGCTCCCTCTGCTCTAAATGCATTTCCTGTTTAAACAGTATTTAGGAAGAGACTGTGTGTTTGCACATTGCAAAGTATTGCCAGTTCATCTGCCTTACCGAGCGTTTCTATTGTTTTCTGCCTGATTGTCTTGTGTATGATTCTGCATGATTTTCTGATTTACATCTGTTGGATTATCCCTTTGCACTGGTAGCCTGATTTGGACTGATGACTGTGTTTGGACCTTCTGCCTGTTTACTTACCTCTGCCTTTTGGATTACACTTGTGTATGTCACCAGATTGGACTGCTATTGTGGTTTTGACCTATTGCCTGGCTTAATGTTTCTGTCACTAAAACCTACTGCTAATAAACACCCGCAAATGGATTCTAATGCCGCCTCAACCTCATCGTTACAGAATACTTCGCCTCCACTGAATCCAGTGGAAGTTTCAAACTTGCAAGCAGCTTTCTCCCATCAAACTGAAGTGTTAAAGGGCTACCAAGATCAACTCGCTAAGCTCCAGTCTGTCAATGAACACCTGGCACATCTCAGTCTCTTCCATCGGCCACAGGAAAGACTGTAAGCTTTGCATTACCAGATAAATTTAATGGATGTGCAGAGCAGTGTGGAGGCTTTATTCGTCAAGTAAGAATTTACTTTGATAACCAGGAAGACAAATTTGTGTCAGAAGAAAAGAAATGCGCTTTCATGATGACATTATTGTCTGGCAAAGCTCTAGACTGGGCTGCGAGTTTGGAGAGCTTTCTGTAAATATCTGGACATTAACATCAGCCTCATGTCAGGGTACCACCCTCAGTCAAATGGACAAGTCGAATGATTAAACCAAGAAATTGGCTGATATCGTTGATCATACTGTAGCTGAGAACAACACCGCTTGTCTGAATTCCTTCCATGGGCAGAATACACACAAAATTCACTAACTCATTCCTCAACTGACCCCCTTCCAGTGCGTCCTTGGGTATCAACCTCCTTTGTTCCCGTGGTCTGGCGAACCCACATCCTTTCATGTTTCCCTCCTCAGACCGGTCCACCCGGTGGCTGACCCTGACGCTGATGCTTGAGAGCTGCCACCACCACTGGACGTTGATGGAACTCCAGCTTATAAGGTGAAGTAAATGGACTCAAGACAGAGAGGGGGTTAGCTCCAATACTTGGTGGACTGGGAGGGCTAGAGACCTGAGGAGAGATCGTGGGTAGCCACCTGCGATATCCTGGACCCTTCTCTTATCGAGGATTTTTATTGTTCCAGACCACGACCACGGGGACGTCTGCGTCGAGTGCCAGGTGGTGATTCTAGAGGAGGGGGTTCTGTAATGCCACGGCAGCAGAGGGAGCCCTCGCTTGAATATTGACTGTGTACCGCTCTCTCTGCTTCTACTTGCATTTGCTGTTTAAGAAGTATTTAGGAAAAGACAGGGTCTGTGTCCCAATTCAGGGGCCGCGCACTTCGAAGTGCGTGAAAGGGGTGGGGTTTTGGAGTGGAGGGTTGCCAGGTCTGCGCAACAAAACCATCCCAAAAGTAGTGTAATCACAGCACAAGTGTAAAAGTATCCCAATACCAGACATGGCAACAATGAGCCGAGCGTCGTTACATGGCTAGCGGCTGTGTGACAGACAGAGACAGTTGACGTTTATGGTGCATTTTAAAGTTTATGACTTTCTATTGGGTTTTGACATGCTTCACTGCCGGCGACGACGGGACACTGGACCAAAATATGTATGGTTAAACTATGTAATGTTAGTTTTATATCTTTAGCAATAGTTAACCTTGTTTTTTTTTATGTTAAATTATGTTAAATTTATGTTAACTGTAAAAATATATACATTCATATTTATACATTTATCCATTTATTCTAAGTCTGAAATTAAAATACAGTACTTTAGATTTTATCAACTGCACTCCATCTTAGTGACAATATTGTATTCTGAAAACAGATATTACAGTTTGATTTAGATATTGGTGAACACGGGCATTGGTTACATTTATGTGAATTCACACAGAACTCCTGTCGTCACTGGCGCGCAATGAATTGTGGGATAGTAGACCCGAAGTGTCTGAAATCGGCGCTTCATTCCACTGGGAAACGTAGAGGTGCACTTGAAGTCGCTCTCGAATTACGTCATCCCTTCTCGCGCCGCGGTGAATCGCACTTCAAAGGCCGCCTTTTCCCCCACTTTTCTCAAGAACAGAACGTAAAATGGGTACATTAAAATGTGTGGATATAAATATTATTTAAATGCCACTTTGTCAATGAAACAGCCTAATTT
>JAOTNS010002080.1:0-92244 GCA_028476615.1 Culter alburnus | reverse complement strand
CGTAACCCCTGTGGATCACATAGACTATCTAACCGATCCTTATAACTCACTTTCTGAGGCCAATTGAAAGTGTTTGAATGGTGCGGAGTCTAAAAAATAATGGGGCCAATCAATATCCCTGGATATTCTCAAATATCTTCATTTTATTCTGAGATGATGGAGGGGTTCACTATTTTTCACCCTGGAGACAAAAACCAAGAAAAGAAGCCATTTTGTATACGTGACTGAGTGATGACTGACCGTGGATGGCAAGATTTAGTTTGGTCACAAGCAGCCCATAGGATTTAGTGACAAAACAGGTCTTATAAGCAGCCTATTAGACACAAATTTACATATGCCGAACAAAAGTCAAATCTGAACCTCACACAAGGAGCTAAGAACACCTTGAATAGAAGAACAGGCATATCGTGCGGAGAAGAGCTGTATGAAGTTAAGTGTAATAATTAAAATATATTCAAAAGTACTACACAAAAAAAGAACCAAGACATAAGGCTTACAAAAATGTGATATTTCATGAACATATTGTCTGAAGTTAGGCGATCAGAAAGGGGAAAAACTATATCTGTATTGCATCAGAAGCACAACGCGCTCTAGAGATAACACCAGTTGGCGAAGACTTAAAAGAAGAAAAGACAGCGGTAAAAAAAACAATCAACGATCATAGAGAGCCAAAGGGGAGGCAGACACCTCTATTAACCAAACTGTGCGTTTAATCAATAAAAGGATAAAAGATAATTTTTAAATACACAGGATCACACCGTGTGTTGTTTAAATGCCTTAAACAGTGGGCACACAGATAATCTTGTAAATAAAGCTGAAAGAGATGAGAATAAACAATAATCACATAACACAAAATCAAGCCCCTCTGGACCGGGTGGAAATTGCCAAAAAGAAACCGAATATAAATCATCAAAACAGCACTACGGCAAGTGAACCTCGCCATCTAACAGCGCATCCAAAAAAGCCTTCCGCTAACTTAGATTAGGCATGTATATAAGCAAATTGCATCCTGTAAAACCGAAGATACCCTCCCTTTTCACACACAATACAAAGAATCACATTACTTAACACACACATACCACATAACACATCACCACACCATAGCTATTGAGACAATAGCACAGCTATTTAAGTCCAAGCACGCTAACATCCGCTGGCTTGGATGTTAGCAGGGAAAATGAAAAATAACATTAGCCACAGTAAGGGCCACCTGCTCGTACGGCAAATTCCGGTAGTTCAGTTATGACTGAAGATAGACGCTGGAGAGATACATGTAAATATCCCGTCTAGCAGGTTAGAACATCAATGTTGCATAGAGCCGAGGAGAAACATCGCGAGCCACGGGAGGGACTAGACCTAAAGCAAAGCCAAACATACACATTCCCCGCAACGCTGGAGCTGGTTTGGTAGAATTGATTGTTTGAACTGGATTTTAAATGCTGCAATAATAACGGAACTCAATCTCCCATCTAGTCGGTGAGTATACACAATTGTCCGCACAACGTCTGGGGATCATAGCGTGTATTGGAAAAACATAATCAGATTAGCAACAAACGACTGCCAGGCTGATGACCTTGTGAAATTACATTGAGGTCTACTTAAAAAGCAAGGCCATCATAAAAATAGGCTACTGGCCGTTTAAAAGCATTGTTTCCTCTCATTGAAGGGATATTAGGAATCTAATCATATTTTAACCCATATTTGTCCATAGCAATTCTTTCCATCCTGGGTTTTGACTCAATCAATCGAGTTCTTAAAAACACTATGGCGTCCTCTGTCGGATGCTCGATAGTCCATAGTTTTGTTTGTTTGCACTCTCGACTGATCACACTTTCTCAGAAGCAGTACTTGGGGATACAGTTATTCCCCTCATGTTATAACCAGTTAGTCTAGCAGCTGATGAGGCCAAGGTCAACCTGGTAGACCATCCAATCTAGGTTTAGAGTTAGTAGTCCACTTACACGCAATAAACTAACTATCATGTCAACCTATAATGAGAGGCAAGGTAGACTAAGCTAAAGAGCATTTTTTTCCCTCAACTTTTATTTGCTGCTGTGTTGGATCATTTTAGCAGAAACTAACATAGACTGCAAGTGTTTCAGTACCATAAACTCTTTGAGGAAAAAATATCCATGCAAGTGCTATATCGGGATGTACTCAAAAAAGTAGAATACAAATCCGTCAAGTGTGGGTTTAATGGCACATCTTGACATAGAATGAACAAGATGAAAACTAGAAGTAACGTGCTAATGCAAACATACAAACAACCAGGAGTCACTACAAGATTTACTTTGATTTAATAGCTGCATTTACCCAACCCAGTAAGAGAATGCTTGTAAATTAAATCCTACACAAAAGACAAAAACTACACCGATCGTATCAATGTACTGGATTGTCATACCAGACTTCATAATAGGGGCCATGCGCGCCATATTGTCTTCAAACCACTAGTAATCGTTCCCAATCCCATTCTATTGAATTATATGACAAAATCTCGTGCGGTTTTAAATGACTAAAAACATCACACTAAACGATCTAGCGGGATTTTTAATCGTTTTGTAATAATTTTCAAGGCCAGTAGATAATGATCCCTTAAAAGTTTATTAAAATTACGTTCATCAAATTCATGGTCCGCTGGGAGGCCGTCGGTCAGGACAACTTGTGGCACACGAAACCACAAACATGGCTCTTGACAAAATCAAGAGGCGCACCAGTCTATGCACAAGGTCTTTACAATACAAATGCTTGATAAACACCTCAAACATAAAGATCAATCTAATTCATAGTGGAGAATTGTGCCAACACAGTCCAAACTGAATAAAACACTAAAAAGGTATAATGACTTTCACTCAGAACATTCTGACTATCTTTTTCTCCGAATAACATTGATGAGATATAAATTCCGCACTGCAGTTTATAATGTCAGACAATTGCAAAAGATCCTAAATTCACAACTGTGAGAAAATAAGTCAGAGTGACGCATTAATACAAAAACACAATTGAAACAGAGGATATAGAAAAAGTCTCACAAATATCATGACATTTTTCTTGGCAATTGTGAGGTAGTAAACACCGTCGCCGGAAATGTGCGAGTTATAAAAGACCAAAACGACAAGCAATATCTGAGACCGTTTATTTCTTCGGCCCAGTTGTGAGTTTTTATAACATTACCGACATTCATAGACAGAAATTATAACTTGAACATTGTGACAAGTTTCATAATCTCAGCAATATTCTGAAAAAGTCATATCCAAGTATTAACCAATTAGTTCTATTTATTAAACATGGGTGGCAGGAGAACACAAAAGCTGCCATAGCAATTCTGCAGAATAAAGCAAGCCAACATTACAATTCCTTTATGTAACCATACCAAAGCAGATTAATGAAAGAAATTTTTATAATACAACAATATTATAGTGACCGTCCACAGTGCGATTATTCAAGTGCATGTTTGAGATGTGTCAAGAGCTACGTGCACACAGATTCAAGCAGCTACGATCTAAATGTTTGCGTCACTAATAGAAACTGTTTCTAAATTTGTACAACACACGAACTGTCAGTCAGGGCCCTATTTTTAAAAAAGTGACTTGACGGACACCTAATATTTCAATTGAAAACCGAGCGACTGCTGTGCCAAGAAAAAGCTACATTTCGAAAAACATTCAGGACACCAGATTACTATTATGATTTTGCCGTAACATTAATATAAAATCCTATGACAATATATAAATACGTAAAGTTTATGATAATTCGCTTTCAGTGGCTGATACAGTTGATGAAGTATTAAAATAGACCATGATGAGATAAGATATAAGGTAAAATAAGGACAGGCTGATGCTTAATAAAGTAAATATTAAAGAAAATAATTAGACACGTATTAAGCACGCGAAAGAGACTACTGAGGAAGGCTCTTCATAATGTGCGCGCCGAGTGATAACACGACAAAGCATAATGCAAAAAACGCAATAAACATATTATCCCAACCTAACACCATCACGTAACACATTCGGTACATTTTACATTTTTACAAATATCGATATGTTTAGTATGAAAAATTATTCAAGCTATTAAAAAAATTAATATAACCTCATGAATGTCCTCATACTGTTCATATTTGACGTCTAAAGTAAACATCCGTGTACTACCCATTAACTTATAACAACATTTTATGTACCTCATAATCCAAAACAAAAAAAAAAAGGAAAAGACGCACACACGCAACACCAACACACACAACCCTTATAGAAGCAGTAGGGTTTACAGGGACTACTACCATGACATATGTTTTTTGAAAGACTGGGACCCACTAGTAAATATCTAAAACACCAACACTACCCCTATGTCCCTAAAACCTACCCGATCAAAAGCAAAACTGCATTATTTGTGTTAATAAAAAAAGAAAAAGGTTAAATCAGTAAAAAAAAGGTTCCGATCCCCAATTACCCTGGAGAATACAATCGATGACCGGCCAGAGGGCAAAACTCAACAAACATACAATAGTGTCAGAATGAATTCCTTTCAAATATGAATACAGATTGTGGCGGTTATAAGGTAGAACGCTACAATAATTCGGCATGTATTATCAAACTGTGAGGTACGAATTATAAACTTCTAGATGTCCAAGATGACCAATCTAAAAAAAAAAAGTCAAAGTGGAGGATGATTGTCAGCAAAAAACATCAGAGAAAATAGTAATCCATGCTTGAGCGCAACAATTATTCACGCGTTCACACTCACAACAAAACACACAGGTAATACGATAATGCGTATTTGGCAAATGCAGGAATCCCACGGAGAGGCTTCCGCTCGCATGAATGCCTAAACCATAGCACGATCCCTGACTGCGTCATGAAGATGTGGTACAGACATAAAGCTTCATTTTTCATGCTAATTTATCTGAGTCACTACAAGCCAGATGTGCCTGAGTAAAACTTGGGTTCATACAAGTGTCGTGCAATTATCTATAGGGGATTGACAGATGTATTAGTAATATTTACATTTATAGATTCAGAATCCACTCTGCTGCAAATAATCCCAAATATATACTGCTTCAATAGTTCCTGCTACTTGTGTCACATAGACAAGAATCTCTTTTGTGTTAGATTCAGATTACGATGTGTCTGAAGTGAGTAGACACACCCCATCTTAACGGATCACATCGCTTATTCTGCCACAACAAAAAAACCACTCAGAACATTACAGATAAACGTTCAAGCACAGCCATATCCTTGACTAAACTCAATTTGTATATGATAACATATGTATAATCTTAATAAGTGACTACATGCCTAAGTGTGGATTGTCACAAATTCCAGGCCTGGTTTCAAAGCGGAACTTATCCATGGAAATGAACGATAGACTATAGTGGTGGAATGTAACGGGAATTACAATGGGAATAACCAAAGGAATGAATAAGCAACATTAAAGACAGTTACCAACGGGTACTTAATGTGTATGAAAGAGAACCATCATAAATGCAAGCATAAGGTTTTACAGTTAAACCAACCATATTTAGGGCGAGTTTTTCGTTGGATATTTTTACCCTGACCATTCACACACAGCACACACTATAATACAGAGCGGCTCTGAGAGCACCCCCTGCATGCAAAACTGTGCAAGTCTCCGCCAATCCATAACATATAAGCCCTTGATCAAAAACTCCCACAAAAAGCATTACTCTTGACTGAAACTACGAGCGAATTAAGTTTAAATATGGTTTCTTTTAAAATATAAGTTATTTCTGGAGCAAAAAGGCTGAAATTTTCAGCATCCATTTCTCCATTAACTTCAGTGTCCATGATCCTATCATAAATCTTCTAAACAGTACTGCTAATTGTTGATACACCATAATGATATCAAGAGATTTGCACACGTTGTGACATCCAACTTTAAAGAACGCTATTATTATAACATAGGCTCTTTTGTAGCACAATCGTACACGACCAGGTACAAAAAATTTATGAGTCAGTACATTTTTTTTTTATAGTTTTTATTTCAAGAAATTAATAACGTTAGTATATCGCAGTATGAGATGATTGTGATAGAGTGAAATATTACGTATGATTGGTTTAGGAAAGAAGTCTATTTATGACTCGATTCAAAAAGAATTCTTATTAACCTTTATTCTTATAAGTGAATCCTGAAAATAGTATAATTACAAGGTAATACCAAAAAATCTGGACAGCACTGTGTTTCCACCCTGAATACTAGAAGTTCAAATAAACGAGCCTATTAAAGATTATTCTGAAGGTCATGTGACACTAGAAAAATAATAACACATAACAGTTGTTGCCGAATAAAATCATCATTTAGATAATTTACATATTTACGAAAAATTGAAAGAAAAAGGGAGGAATTAATTGCATGCGAAAATAAATAACTGATTCATATTTAGAGTATGACCAAAAAAATAGTTCTATATAATGTATAAATTTATATGAACTTTTTATGTGCAAATCGTAGTATAACAAATTTATATAACATTTCCCACATTCACAATTAATTCCCATACCTTCCATACATATTGGCAACCAAGCACGTATTCCACAAATGGAATAATTTTCCAAATGTCCCACAGGTTAAAGTCTCGTGAAAACATATACCGGAAACTATTCACGGCCCTTTGCCAACCACTATTCATGTCAACGTGTAGGCTGCCAAATACTTAGGTATTTATACGGTCATGTATTAATGGCTGCAAGTCAAGTGATAAAGCCCATCAGTGCGTAGGAGAAGCAATACATAAAGCCACTCTAAAGACACAGTACATAGCAATATAACATCACCGAAAAAAAAAGAAGCCTGATGGACGAGTTTAGAAATGCCATGTGATACAATGCCAGTCTATCATAGATCGTGGTTCATTGGCTGATTTTTACATATAGTTAATACAGTGTCAAACAGTAAAAGCAACTAGACTGATGACGGTTGTGACCTGAGACAGTCCAGCGTGTATATTTCGAGACTGTAATTTTAATAAATAAAGCCAGTGTCAAAGAAGATTGTCTTCGCTATAACATGTAGTCTCCCGAACTTGTAGTCGTGTTTACATGCACTAAGTAAGGCAATATCGTCTCATGAATTTTTTAATACAAAATAGCAATCTGTTAAAACTTTTAGTTCCTCAATTGAGCTTCCTTCATCAAAATGAATTTAATCTATCCACGCACAGGCGCAGAGCCCCATAGCTATCAACCGGACCTAGTAAAGGAGGATTGAGTGAGAGAATCAAGAAAAAGGCGAGTCGCAAGCCCATCAGTTAAACCTTAGGCCAGAAGAAATTCACCAAGGACTGTTGCACAAATAAATAGTGCCATACATGGATTTTAGGAATAGATTACAGGATTCTAAATATATAGAAATCACCTTATAGAGGTGGCGAATTTACCCGTATGAATTGGTAACGAGGGTGAGAAATATGTCCAAAAACGTATGTTATTATATTAGAAAAAAGTAACCAGGAAGGCCCACCCCTAACATACTTGTTCAATGAATGTACGCAGAAGATACATGACAAAGTGTACAAATGGCGATTGAATAATTCAAACAAATATATGTTGACCACTATTTATGCCAAGAATAATAAACGTAAAATTACCAATTCAACCACGAGATATGGTGTTGGACAAATAAGGACAGTCTACTGGTGCGGGTAACCGTGTGCATACTTTAATATATACCGGCGGGCGCCGAACTGTTTGCTGTAACCTAGCAGAAGAGGCTTTCATCAGCTCTACTCTGCATTAGTAAATTAAATCAACCAGCTTTCGCAACAACCATGTACATAAAACAACTCAGATGTCCCTGATGCAGCTGCAAACGAACCTGTTAGCGAATGAGGGGGCTCACGAGACACAAGACATCATCTACCTTCTAGTTTGCCAAATCATTACCATACACTATCAACGATAAATAGCAACGATAACACGGGTGCGAGCGCCTGTCTAAGATAAACACATAGTTTACTCAGGCATAATAAATAGAAGTAGAGTGCACAGTTGAACATCTACTGTCTCATACTGGATTGATTACAACTTTAAATTCGATGGTCCCCCGGAGTATAAATACATGTCACCTACCATACTCATTAGAGTAGGGGTGAGAAGGATGTTTAGTGCGGTGTTGATGTTTATGGTAGAATAAATAAATTTGACATGTAGTTGCAAGGAAAGTTAACTTCTTCTCTCACTGTCTGTTGATGGAGGCGATCAACATAAAGTGAGTAAGCAGTAATTTAGAGCAACAGTCTGACTAATACCTTTAAAGAGAACAATATGTTGGAGCAGGTCGAGGGTGCAGAAGTATGCTTAGGATTCGTAGAATTTCCTAACACCAAAGGTGCTACATAAGACATGATCCACACCACAGAAAGAATAAAAATAATTGAAATGTATGAAATAGATCAAAAGAACCACGGAATCAAAAGAAAAAAGGTCATATGATGACTGATTATACGTCACACATTCTTGCCGTGTGTTTTCATCGACAATGTCGGGATTTTACATCCGGCAATTACAGAAATCGCAATCTGCAATTTCTAACTGTGAAATATAACTCTCAATTAGAAAAAAATGGGTCGAAAAAAACTTGTGGAGATAAAAAGCTAAGTTAAAATTTATTTTTAAAATCCATGGGGTGGAAAAACCGCTGATCTAAAATCGAAATAATTTATACATGACTAAGGGAGGAATCCCACCAAATATAAATAAAATAAGTAATTAAATACTCAATAGAATGAATATGTTAGTGTGGAGGTTTATAATGGGAATGAAATTTGCTGTAAAGATAGTGCATATTCCCCTTCACACCTGCAAAAAGAAACAGGGGGCAATAGAAAAAATTAATCAGGGGGCAACGCAAGCCCGCATCGAATCGTGATTCTAAAAGCTTTTCCGTCCAGCCTTGTGACAGCGGTTAGGAGGTAACAGATATCCTAATGCTCACTGGCGCTGTAGGAACTCATATTCACTCGCCAACAGTACATCAACATGCGATGTTTTAGAGGGTGTTTGGATGGGTGTACGTGACATATATGGTCATGCCTTCCAACTGGGAGTAGGGACAGGACATGATAGGATAGGCCTTCTAGACCAACCTAAAAAAACGTACTACCAAAACACCACAAGAAAAAGAATACAGAGAAGAAATTTTATATGTTAGACCAGAAGTAGTAAGAGGTGCTCACAGGACCACCTGTGTGTTTCCAGTTATGAAATATATCCGGAACAAGAACAACCAATAAATCAAGACTACATTACGACTTGTGCTTATAGAGATTGTCATCAAAGGGTCTCTGTTGACTTTTAACACGTCGAGGCCGTCTGTATTCCACCAGAACCGGGTAGACTTAAAAACGGGTGACTTCTTGTACGCTTTGTTAGTCCCAATGATCATCAGTTTTGATTTCTACTAAGGATAGGCTCTTGCCAAAAGAACATGAATACCAGTAACCTAAGGGCGCCTGAGGCATCGTCAGGAGCAGTAACAGCCAGCCTAAACCTACGTATATCTGTCGCTACCACAGAGGAAACGCAGCCGTCTCTAAGGTGAAACAATAGGGAACTGCGTGCTGAGTAAATCCGTAGGGCCAGACTAACGGGACGTGATAATTAGCACCGCCAATACGGGGGCTACCGAGGATTTGAAGGGTAGGGAGAAAAGTGGATTGCACAACAGCGGAGAGCCTCCCACTCATACCCGACCATAAGAAGACTGTAATTATGAAAGCAGTTATCTTCCACAACACATACCAACGGGACCTATATCCCCACATATCGCCTGTTCCACCGACACACAAAGACATCAAATCATATGGATGTGTATGATTATCTCGAAAAGAAAAATGAGGAGTGACAGCTGGTGGCAGAAAGGAAAAAAAGCCATGAAGATCAATACCGGGAGAATGATAGCACAGAGACTATTGCCCTTATGCAGAGTTTATTCCACAAGACTTAATAGGGAGGTGGCTTCTAGTAGTTGGCTTGGAGAATGATGTCTACTCACATCTTTAATATGAGGGGACACACAGGATATCAACATTGAAGACCATGTACAGGCAATGGTCAAGTGAGACCCTTGATACAAAACAGTCGAAAGCTCTCGTGAACATATTCAAATTTTGTACCAGGCAGACAATAGAGGTATCACATAGAGACTTTCCTCCAACACGAGAGCAAAATCCCGCAATCTCCCACGTGGTGTCCTGAATCTCTATGGTTTACACCGTGGTAGTAAGAGGACTTTTAGTCTCGAAATCACGAATAGAGACGATCTAAATAGACAGTGTACAGTAGAGGGTCTAAAACACTATATTGGGCATACTTGTCCATTTTTTGAACCACGTTCCATAGAGTATCAGAAAAAAACGGCAACATTAGACAAAGATGTGCTTCTATCAGTAGTGGGCCACGAACTGGGAATGTGAAGCGATGCATTACACATAGCCACAAAAAAACCATCTACACAATCCTCCATCTGGCCGCTAGAAACCATATGTGAAGAGCAGCTGTAGGCCAGACAAGTATGAAATAACCCTTCCCACAGCTGAGACACTGCGCCAATTTTTGTTTGTTTTTATTGAAGACAGACAAACACAATACCAGGACCAATGTTCTAAAAAAGAGAAGGGAAGGGGGAGGGCACAATTCCTGATTTCTAGACATGCGGCTAGGCGGTACAGGTGGTCTTTCTTCTGGTTAGAGGCGGAAACGAAAGCTGATGTGTATGTTTTTTCCGTCATCTCCAGTCGGTTCGTGTAAATTGCGGTGAGCTTATGTTGTCCATTAGATGAAAGATCTTAAAAAAACTAGATTAGACCTCCCTCCCCCCCTTCAAAGAGACAGGACAGAAGTGGTTGAAAGTAGACAAAAGAGAGGGTTAAACACCAGGTGTAAACAGGAATGTGTCTCCATCATCTACTTGTGATCCGATCTAACATCTTAAAGGATTAGTTCTCTTAAAATGAAAATTACCCAAGCTTTACTCACCCTCAGGCCATCCCAGGTGATATGACTTCCTTCTTTCTGATGAACACAATCAGTTATATTAATAAATATCCTGACACATCTAAGCTTTATAATGGCAGTGAACGAGACCAACGAGTATGAAGTTGAAGAAAGTGCATCCATCTGTTATAAACGTACTCCACACGGCTCCAGGGGGTTAATAAAGACTTTCTGAAGCGAAGCGATGCATTTGTGTAAGAAAAATATCCATATTTAACAAGTTATAAAGTAACTGACTGACGTCAGTAATGCTTTTTCATAATTTGAATAGGACGTAGTGTACGCTTTTTGAACTGCAAGAGTTTTACACTTTTTTTGTACATTGAATACAGAAGGCGGTCTGGTGGAAGCTAGATATTTTACTTTATAACTTATTAAACATGTATTTTTTTCTTACCCAAACGCATTGCTTTGCTTCAGAAGGCCTTTATTAACCCCCCGGAGCCGTGTGGAGTACGTTTATAATGGATGGATGCACTTTCTTCGGCTCATACTCGTGACCCCTGTTCACTGCCATTATAAAGCTCGGATGCGTCAGGATATTTATTAAAATAACTCAGATTATGTTCATCAGAAAGAAGAAAGTTAAATACACCAAGGAAGGCTTCAGGGTAATTTTCATTTAACTCAAATGTTTCTCATCAAATTCTTCCAAGAGCAAATCATCTGAGCTGCTATCCTCATTCATCATATGTAGCAGTGTTGTAGTATTCAATACCATATTTTCATGGTCATGGTCTCGGGAGCAGGTCTCGAGTACTACAACACGATGGATAGGTTTGTGGTCTGCGCCGACTCGCTCATGTGATCCGCTCTGTGCTATCGTGTCTCTGGACTGCGGAGGTTTGTGTCACACTGACCAGGCTTCCCAAAGGAAAGCTTATTTACACTGTCTGAACCGTTCAGACTCTCTTCTGGTCTTGACTCAGACTCAACCTACCTCTCGGCCTGGACTCAACACTGATATGGAGCTCTGTACTCTTACTGTCTGTCAGCAATTGACTCATTTGAATCTACTTAAAAGAACACTGAGGTGAATATATAGGTTCAATACCAGGTAAGCTCAATCGACAGCAGCTGATAATTCTGACTATTCCTTTTCTTTGTTTTATCCCTCTTTTTTCTGTGAACTAAACTATGTACTTAATAAAATTCTTTGAAATATTAATCTACGACTATAAATAATTTAGGAAGCTTTAAATTTTCAAAACAATCATGGGAGGTCAAATAAACACAGTATTAAAAATAGATTCACTTAACACTCTCTACGGCACAAACACAAAGGGTCAACGTGATGGGCTTGGTATTATTGATTTCACTCGTCTCTGATGGACAGCTTCTGAAAAAAATACACAGACATCCTGTCCTGCCCTCCATGTGAAATCAACAGATCAACACATCATAGTGTTCCTCAGACTGACAAAGACAAAAACAGCCTTGCCCGGTGAAGAAAAAGAGCAGCCGTCAAGGCTCCTGTCATATTTTACATCACCCAGCCGCCGCCGCTCCAAAATTGTGGTGAAGCAGAGTGTAAAGTGCCGTAAAATGGGAAGTAATCTTAAACTATTTTCTGCTCAGGAGCGCCCTGCTCTGCACACCCCTCACCCCCCGGCCCACTCTCCTCTGCCTCAACAAGACAAATGGGCATGAGCGGATGACAGAGCGCCTGGCCCACAAATCACCCTCCGCTGGCCCGTCCAGTGCTCCCCCCTACCGGCCCGCTCCATTACTCATCAGCATGCAGGGAGCAGCAGCCCGCTGCCGTAATTAGACAAGGACAAATAGCCGGCCGCGGACACGATAGGTCCGTCCACTAAAAAAGGGACCCTTTTCCATGCAGGCCGCTGGATTGAGGGCCAAGGCTTTCAGGGATCAGGGACGGGGGTGCCGACCATCCGTGACTGGTTTGGTGTCCGGGTCTTGCCCTGAACGCACCCTGCTGCATGATCTGAGATCTGAGCCTGATCCGATTCGACCCCAAAGCTCTGCTGAGACTTGAGGGCCAGATATGAATTGCCATGACCAGAGTCAGGTAGTTTGGCTTTGAGTATACGTTATGTATATCACATTATTATTTAAATTATTTAAAGTACTTAAATTATTATAAGGTTTTTGAGGTGTTTAAATTATTTAAGGTATGATGCCCCTCATAATAATTGTCCTCTTGATCATAGTTGTCACTAAATCTCAATGAATTTATTGAACAGACTTTTCATCTAAACATCATTTGTGAGAATTATTACATTTGAACAGTTTTTGTTTTTTCATTAGGGAAACATATTTAAAGTTGAATGTTAAACATTTTATGTGTTTTTTAGTGAGGGATTTTTTTTTAAGTTGCATATTAATAATGCAACCATATAAAAAAAAATGGTAAATTATCTTGAGCCACACCCATAAAGTGTCCATTCAATTGATGGCCCTGATGTAAACATATGGAAGCATATATCCACCACATAAGACAATAAAATCTACTTTTTGTAAATCATGATTATAACTGTCAGAATTATGACATAAAAACACAATTATGAGATACCACGTCATACATTTTTTGTCATCGTTTATGAATTTTCGTCATAATTGTGATTTTATCTCAGAATTCTGACATTTAACTTTGAATTTTTGTCTTAATTTTGACTTTTTAATCACATAATTCCGACTTTTTTTCATGTCATAATTTCATCTGGGTTTTTTGGTCATAATTCTGACTATCTCATAATTGAAAATAATTAATGTCATAATATATGTAAATTTCATCTTTTTATCTAATAATTCTGACTTAGTGTCTCATCATTTATAATAATTAATGTCATAATATATGTCATAATTTCAATGTTTGTCATACTAGACTTTTTTTTTTCCACATCAAAAATGTATTATTGTATTATTTTGCATTGACAAGAGGTTTTTTTTCTTTACCTGTAAAAACATTATTTTTCTTTTCATTTTACAGTGCTGCAGACAAGGTTTAAGTCTAGTCCCAGACTAAAATGTATGTTTGAGTTGTTTTAAAGGGACATCGGATGCCAATTTTCCACAAGTTAGTATGATTCTTTAGGGTCTTCATGAAAAGTCTATAACATACTTCGATTAAAATTTCTTAATGGTTGTGTAAAAAAAAACAACCTTTTTACCTTGTCAAAAACAGCTCTGTTCACAGCGAGCCGTTTCGGTGCATGTCCCTTTAAATGATAATGAGCTACTGTTCACCCCACCCCTATCTTCCGTGGGGTGGGCTGTAAACACTATTTGGCAGGTATTGCATTGAACTCACCATTGTTATTTATGCAGTTATAAATGCTCAAAAACAATTAAAATACATTTGAAAATGACTTGTTATTCATTAACTAATAGCTTTATAAACCTTATTGTAGTGTTACCATGTTATCTTTACATAAAATGTACACAGTTTGTAATAAGACAATCACCTTAATGCATTGTTCATTACAAACGTGCAGTTATGAATTACAGTGAGAAGGTTAACTGTATTATTTTGATAATGAACAAGCTGCGATGTCACGTTTGCAGTGCTTTGTTGTGTGTGCACGAGGCGCCGGCGCGATCAAACACCAGTCTTTGCAAGGGACTTGCCTCATCGTCATGGCAACCGTTCGTGGCCAGGTCAGATTACGTCAGAGTTTGTTGTTGTTTGTTGAAAAATCATACCACACTGCTCAGACATTCCCCGACCCAACAATCGCAGATTAAACATGTTCAGTCGGGTGAAAACAAACTCCGACCAACGGCAACAGACGACGAATGGGGTATCACACTAGCTGTGTCTCAATTCGGAGGCTGTGTCCTGATCCAACAAACTCCAACAGACATGTTTGTTGGCGTTTATCTGTGCAGTGTGAACTGGCCTTTAACTTTAAGGCAGGAATACACCAAGCCGACGGTCGGCCGTCGGGCAGTTTTTCTTCATCGACCGACTAAGTTTTCTCAGTGTGTTCCGTACCGTCGGCTGAAGTTGGTCCTCGTCTGCTTTTTTTCGGACGATTCGAAATGTTGAATCTGCGTCGGAGCTCGTCGGTCCGTCAGGCCATCTGATCATTCTGATTGGCTGCTCAGCTACTGCCGCCTGCTGTTTCGGAAAGGCATTTCATCTCTGACGTGCTCCTTGGCCGTCGGCTGTTTAGCATTTGTTTTGTGTGGCAGGGCAACTTTGGACACAGACGCTGCCGACGTGAGCCAACCCCGCAGTCTGCTTTTGTCTCCACTAGTTCGTCGGCGTCGGCTTGGTGTGTTCTGGCCTTTAGCTGCATTCGTCGTGGAACTTGCTAACTAGCACATTATTAGGAAAGGCAGTTTGAAAAAAGATTATTTAAAAACCCTATATTGTTACTCACATCTTCTGGAGGTACTGATCCATCCTTCAAGAACTTTTTAGCGCAGACATAAATGCATATAAGTACACATATAGATCCGGGGGGTGCATTCCGTCGAAACAATGGCGGACTGTTTACAGCTCACTCAGGGCGGGTCTATGCTTAAACGGCACTGTCCGTCAAGAGTCGTGGGAGGGGCCTGTGCAAATTTACATCACTTTGCCAAGAATCTGTGAACAGCTTGATCTGACAAAGTGCTTATGATTCGTGGGGATTAAAAAAAGTACTGGGTGGATTTTTATCATTATAGGGTGGTTGTGTAGATACACTGCCAACACACATTTATGTCCAAACACCATGTAAAAGTGAATTTTGCATCCAATGTCCCCTTTAAATGAAAGCAACTTTAAAATATGTCAGTGCCATTGTTTTGTCTCAAGATGCACAAACAGTAATTTTTTTTTTTTCTAAGGCACATTTATAAATGCTGCTTAAATGCACTAACTGAACTAAGGCCTAATTCTGGCTTAAAGGTGCTTTATGTAAGAATGACAGCTAGTGGTTGAAATGGGTACTGCAGTCCAAGTTCAAAATATTGTTAGCCCCGCCCCCTCCTCCTCAGACATGACACTCTCACGGGTTGCCAGTTTGAAGACACGCAACAGGAGCGAGCTCAATTGACATTGGAAGGCGAGGAGACTTACACACTGTAAAATAATTAGTTGATTTATTGATTTATGATGAGTTGATATCGCGTTTTAATATGCTCCCGTTCATAGATATTTTTAGATGGATGCTGAGGCTTTTATAGGTTGGGTAGAATCTGCGATCTCTGACCTGGTTTATTTGCTGGCTTCCATGGCTGCAATTCGCTGCATGTGTTTTCCAACAACTGGCAACCCAGGGTGGCGAAATACTATTGGGTAAATTGGCAACGTGCGGTCTTGCACAGACCAAAACAAAAACAGAAATTCTGACACAGAATGCAAATTTCAAAGTAAAATAACTGGCTGTAGCATTGGTTTTCAGAGTAACATGGTGAACTCAGCATGTTTAATAAATATCTGCAAACATATTATGGTATGTTTATGCTTTAGTACAGTCAAAAACTTACATAGAGCACCTCTAAGACCTGTCTGTCTTAATATAACAATTTAGACTGTCATAATTGTGTTTTTAATGTCATTTTTCACTCTCTGTGTCATACTTTTGACTTTTGATTTTAAAAAAAAGTTATTGTCGTAATTTTGACTTTTTATCTCATAGTTATTACTTAGTCGGGTGGTTTCCCGGACAGAGATTAAACCAGATTAACAGAAATATGATTTCTATGAAATAGTTTTAAATAGTCCTAGACTTATTCTAGTTCAGAGTTTAATAAGCTGATTTCCTAGAGAAAGACTAGAGCTACTCCAGGTGCTAAACACAACTAAACACACACACACACACACACACAGTTTGCTTCTCAGTTTCATACAATTTTAAGCTTTTCTTGGTTCATTCCATGTTTTATAGGCAACTTTTTTGTGCCAATTCAGATTAGCACAGTTGGTTTTAAATTAATCTTGTTTATTTTAGGACTCCATAGTCCAGGTGTTAGTAATCTGTACTTAATCTGTGTTTCAGAAAGCCATTTTTCAAGCCATTATTCTAGATTAAAGGGGCACTTCACACAAAAAAATGAAATTTCTGTCATTAACTACTCACCCTTATGTCGTTCCAAACCTGTAAGACCTTCGTTCATCTTCAAAACACAAATTAAGATATTTTTGATGAAATCCGAAGGGTTTCTGAACCACACATAGGCAGCAACGTCATTGCACCTTTTGAGGTCCAGAAAGGTTGTAAAAACATCACTAAAAAGTCAACGGTGGTTCAACCTTAATGTTATGAAGCAACGAGAATACTTTTTGTGCACAAAACCGAAACAAAAAATAGTGACTTTATTTAACAATTTGAACTGTTTTCATAAGCAGTTGACATAATGAATGCAGCGCAGGCTTCCGTGTTTGCGTACGAAAGCCGGCTCATTATTGGCCAGGTATTGTAACTATGTTTAATGATGTTTTTAATAATTTGTGTTCAGAAGATTAACGAAGGTCTAATGGGTTTGGGATGACATGAGTAATGGGTGAGTAATTAATGACAGAAATTTCATTTTTGGGCGAATTAACCCTTTAAGGCCTACTCTTGTCTTAATCTAAATCCTGTCCAGGAAACCGCCACTGAAACTCATAATTACGAATTACCAAAGCATGACTTTTTTCTTACTGTATCTTGCAGAAATGGGCTGTAATATAAACATTCTCAATCTTTTATAACTCTCTGAGGATGGATATCATTCCTGTGCCTAAACATCACGTCCAATGAACAAAACAGGAAAAACTGCAATACGTGATTAATTCACAACCCAAGCAATAAAATATTTCTGAATACATTAAGCGAAGCATTGGAAAGATAGAATTAGCAAAACTACAGAGGGCCAGTGAGAGCAGGGGGAAACAGTCATGGGCAGAGCCGTCAACCAAATATAAATTGCTATTTCTATTTTAAAAAAAAAAGTCCCAGCTAAATCCACAGAGGAGGTTGGTACAGATTGCTCCGAGAGGCCCAACTCAATATGTGACATTAGGGATGAGGGTCTCGGCAGAGAGGGACTGACCAGCAAACACACGCAGCAGGCCTGCGGTACACTGGAGCAAACATTATCGACCCCACCTTAATTTCCTAATTATTTTCCTATTGGATTTCTAGTTTCATAATCGTCATCAGGACACATTACCAGAAACCCAAAACCCAAGCAGGATTTTTTTGCCATGGTAAACATTTTCAGTAAAACTAAAAAAAAAAAAAAAAAAAAACTGTGGAATGAAGCTGTATATTCAATTTCTGAGCCCAGCTGGTGGATTCGACCCCCTCACGCCACCCCACCCGTCCACATTTCCTTTTTTGCAAACACAGAACTCTTGGAAAGCATATACTGCACAACAGTTGTGCTTAAGGAAATGTAAAAAAGCTGTTTCTTGTGCTGACGGCTTCGCTAATGTAGATGTTTAGCATTGCACATTTTCTGCTTGATCTGATCCTGTGTGGGATTATCACACCAGTTCGCTTGCTGTGTTTTGTTAACTTTTGGAGGGAAAGCTCAGCGAGAGGCAGTCGAGAAAAACCAGACCATCCATCTTGAACATCTTGTTCTTGCGGCCTGGTCCGGGCCTGAACGGGAAAGACAAAATGAAAGGAAAGCTGGTGTGGTACCAGAGGGACGAGAACATAAAGCTTTTCCTCAGAAAGTCACTTCCCGAGACTTTCCCATAAAACGTCACAACTTTTCAACACCTTGTTTGACTGTTCCTCATTTCCCAGCACTGAAATGAAAGATGTCATTTGCAGTTGTTTTTTGCATCACTTCTGTTCTGACGTAAATGAGTATGACTGATGCAAACATCATTAGACTGATGAAAATTCACAGCGTAACGACTTCCTCTGACAGCCTGAGAAGACACCTACTTCCACTGACAGGATGTTTTCCCTTCCTTTTGGAAAGGATCAGCTGGAACCTGGAAACTCGAGGAAATTCCGATGGATCTATTGAGGAATTCTGGGAACTTTGCAGTTGTGTGCCAGGCTCAGGGCATGGGGCATTTGATAATGAATTCAATCCTGACAGCCCAAAGACAGAGTTTCTCACTGTGTTTCTCTCTGGATTTGATCCCTCATATCTGCGAGCGATCAGAGGTCAGTGGATGGAGAGAGCGGAGACTCCACAGAATAATTACAGACGTGGCTTTCAACAATCAAATGACTGCGGGAAAGAAAAGATATTTATGGGAAAATGAAAAACTGAAAAAGATATTAAATTTCTTCAGTTAAATCCCAGAAATTAAGTTCCCCATGATTTAGGGGACATTTTGGGCTAATGTTGGAAAGGATCTCAAAAAATTTGTGCGTAATCATTCTGTGGTGCACAACGGAGTATTTTCCCAGCAGCACTGCACTGACATTTACTGTTTCCACCATCTGTCCACTTATTAGATTCACTCTTACATCAGCTAGACTTTCAACAATGACCTTTCTTTAAGGATACGTGGATGTACAGATCCATATGTAAAGGAAGAAACAGATTGTATAATGTTTTCATGGTTTTTATGGTAATGGTACATTTTTGATGGTCCAATTTCGACATTCTACTAAGCAACTTTGCAACTACATGTAAACTAACTCTCATTAGGTTATTAGTAGACTGTCTACTTAATATCTGCTAACACTTTATTTTGATGCTCCCAACAGACATTCTACTCACTATATAACTTTGCAACTACGTCAACTTATTCTACTAACGCTAATCAACAGTCTACTAATACTCTAATGAGAGTTAGTTGACATATAGTTGCAAAGTTACTTATAGTTAGTACAATGTCGAAAGTGGACCATCGAAATAAAGTGTAACCTGATTTTTTCCATGTGGAAACATTTGGGAAAATGGAGTGCTATAAACACATAAGACACACTTAAAAATGTATAAATGTCTTTGCATTCAATTAAAAAAGCACACCATTTATTTTAAGGAAATTTGGCAGAAGCACACTTCTCAAGCCAAACATTTTACAAAAATAAAAAAACAATTAGAAATGTTGTTCAAAATCAAGAAAAACATAGTTGGATAGGTTACTTTTATAATTATGGAACACATTAATGTGATGAATTGTGGTTATGTGTGAATTTAAAGAAATATATCAATTGCAAAAAAGATATCAATTTAATTGTATTTATCAATTGATTAAAATATTTATAAAAATTATTTACATTTATTTCACTGGTCACTGAGAAACCATCAAAAATTTCAATAATTTTTTGTTCAATTATTTTAGCGCATTAAGGATTTTAAATTAATTGCATGTCTTAACACATTGACAGCCCTAATTTATATTATTTCTTTACAAAATGCTTTGTATATAGCAGGAGTTCTTCATTGCACACAACGTTTTTTCAAACCATTGAAAAAGTTTTTAATTAGACTTTTTATTATATACATCATAAGTATTAATATATATCAGCATTTGCACAATAAATTAGAAAACAATCATTTTAAATGGATATTTCACCCTCAAGTTGTTCCAACCTGTATAAATTTCTTTGTTCTGCTGTACACAAAGGAAGATATTTGGAAGAATGCTTGTAACCAAGCAGATCTCACGCCATATTGACTACCATAGTAGGGGGAAAATACTATGGTAGTTAATCGGAGGCGAGATCTGCTTGGTCATTTACTGACATTCTTCCAAATATCTTCCTTTGTGTTCAGGCAGAACAAATACATTTATACAGGTTTGGAACAACTTGATGGGGAGTAAATGATGACAAATTTTCATTTTTGGGTGAACTATCCCTTTAACCCTAAATGCTACCTCGGGTCTTTAGTGACCCGTGACATCAATTCAATACCCTCCTCCTCGTTCATTTTTTAAAGTTAGACATCAACTTTCTTAGTATTCCTCAATCAATTCATTTAAAGAATATAACAAGAAAAAAATCATAAAATTATAAAAGAATGCCTATTTTTTGTATTCATTTTTTGTAAAAATTGTATAGGGTCGCTAACGACCCGAGGTTTGTATGAGTGTACATATATTTTTTTCTTCACAACAGTAATTGAATCTTAGATGACGGAATAAGTGCAATTCACCTTTATTCCACAAGGTGGCAACGTCTGATACACAATGATGAAGTGACGATTCATTTAGACAGAAAACAAATAATAGAAAAAAATGAAATGGCTCAGCGATTTACTGCAGAGCAAGTACTGAACCCAATCAATATGACTGTACTGTTACTGGATAGATCTGGTGAAGCTGTTAGCAATCAAAATATTGATTTTGAAGATGTTTGAAAATTATTAGTTTTGAGAATACGTTTGAGATCGTGAATGGGCCTATTTTGTGACCTCAAACATAAACTAGCCTATTATTTGCTGAATTTACGGGAAATGAGCTCTGACGAGGACAGTGATGGATGGCATAAAACATCTGCTCAAACTGAGCCCTTTCAAGCTCCAAAAGGTAACAAAATATGCTTTATTTTATTGTTCTGTAATTGTTACTCTATATCAGAGGAGTTTTATATTATCGCGACAGGTAGAGATCCTTCCGTGTTAGATATAGATCCGGGTCGATAATGACCCGAATATGTAAGAATGATTGGCGAAACAGTCATGCATTTAAGGGTTAAATTGTAATAATGTGTTACTTTTCATCAAATAAATGCAGCCTTTAAGCATAGATAAACCCCAACCAACAGAACCATAGTAAATAGTGGGATAAAATACCAGTACTAACTTGAAACACAACACTTTTTTTTGGCACAAAATGATCTGCATCAACTTCTCAGTCGACCAGAGGCTTCTCGTTTGTTCGTTGACACGTTAAATGTTAACTGCTTTTCCGGCGCTCTGATCCCTGATCTCACAAAAGGGCATGTTTTACATTTCCTCATTTAAAATCTCTACTTGAAACAAGTCACAACAGTCATAAAGCATGCTCAGAACTTCGTGGCGGAGAGGTGCTGAATGAACCCATTAAATCACAGCATAAAGCACTTAGGTAATGAAGGAGCAGTACAGACAGTAGAGCAGGAGTCGGCAGGGGTCCCGCTGCTCTACAGACCCCAGCTTACACCAGCATCAACTGCCATGAGCTCTACATCTACATTCACGTACATGCATAAAGCGACAGTGCATCCAATTAGGAGAAATTACAAATAAGCTCCAGGAAAAATGACACTGGTCTATCTGATTGTGAAGGTAGTGTGCTGGATGAGTTAGATCAGAAGGTCGTTGAAGCCAGAGCAGTGGCACAGTGCTTTAAAGGTCTTGTTGTGCATTAAGCCTGAGCCTAACATAAAAAAGATAGTAGGTTACCCAACGTGACCACGACTCAAAATAAGCCCAAACCCAACCAGAAACCAAAACTGCTCATTATCTTCCGGACAACCAACCCAAAACCAAGATTGTGTGGCCTGGTACTGTCAAATTAAATTACAAAACCCAACCTAAAATGCCAACACAATCTCACGACAATTCATAACTATTTTATATTTTGGTGGAAATTTGGTATGAATTCGTAATCTTATCTGTTTACAGTTATGAGACAGTTATGTTTAGGCGTTTTAAAAATGAT
This sequence comes from Culter alburnus, assembly GCA_028476615.1. NCBI lineage: Eukaryota > Metazoa > Chordata > Actinopteri > Cypriniformes > Xenocyprididae > Culter > Culter alburnus. The sequence continues at coordinate 69,738 of JAOTNS010002080.1, read as the reverse complement.
CAATTTTCCTGTTCACAATGCACAAATTATATAATCAACAACTCGTAAAATAGTTAAGTTGCTGCTTTTCACAGCATGCTCAAAAAAATTCCCAGCCGGAATTTCAAAGTTTATTTATGATTCGTCAAGGTTGAATTACTACTGAATTTTGTTTTTCGATTTTGTAAACTGAATCAATGCTGATATTGCGAAGTTGTTTAAACATCTTTTCGTGCAGATCTTGTTTAAATTTCAAAGTTGTTTTAAAACTTTTTACAACATTTAACATCAAAGTCATGATAAAATGGAAGTAGCAACAGATATTTTCTTCCATATTGTGACGCATATAAAAATATATGCATGGATGAATGGTTCACGATGGGATCTATAACATGCATTTTAGAAAATATATTTCAACATTGAAACAACTGACAAAATTTCAACCACATTTCAACTTTAAATATAAAATATTTATAATAATCCATTTTCATTACTCACAAACCCAAACCTGATTCACACTCATCTCAGGCCCTGTTTACACCTGGTATTAAGATGCATTTTCATCAATCAGATCACAAGTGGATGACGCTAAATACAGGTGTAAATGGGGTCTAAGGTAAAATGTTGGTCTTATCTGCATTTAACAACTTCCAGAGGAGTCAAAAACTACCTACTACCTACTAATTTCGACCGGATTGTTTTCGTAGTGTAGACGGTCATGTGGTCGAAAGACAAAATGAAAGGAAAGCTGGTGTGGTACCAGAGGGATGAGAACATAATGACAGCTCTTCCTCAGAAAGTCACTTCCTAAAACTTTCCCATAAAACGTCACAACTTTTCACCACATTGTTTGACTGTTCCTCATTTTCCAGCACTGAATAAGTGAAATGAAAGATGTCATTTGGAGTTGCTATTTGCATCACTTCTGTTCTGACGTAAATGAGATCTTATCTGCATTTAACAACTTCCGGAGGTAGTCAAAAACTACCTACTACCGACTAACTTCAACCGGATTGCTTTCGTAGAGTAGATGTTCATGTGGACGAATGTGTTCAAACAGCCACAAAAGACCACCTACTCTCCTCCAACTGACCTAATGTGTAAACATTATGGGAAGCACCCTAGCCAGACGGGATTTAAACTTTGTCAGCTGGAGACCCAAGTTTGGTTTGAAGACAAAAAACGTACCAAGAACAATGTTCTCTCACCATTCCTGATTTCTAACACACACTCACAGAGTTCGGCTGGTCTTGCGGCTGAAACGAAAGCTGATGCTCTCCGTGTTTTTCCGTCATCTCCGGTCACATTCATGTAAATACCCTCCCTTAGAAGAAATCATGACAAAGTGGTTGAAAGTGGACAAAAGAGACGGATTAAAACATGAGGTGTAAACGGGAATGTGTCTCCCTCGTCTACTTTGATCCGATCGACCAGGTGTAAACAGGACCTCATGATCCTCATATGACTGTGGCTCTCGCTATTTTACAACTTTTAAAGTCCAGCCATTTAGTTGTGAAAATAAATTAATTTCTAAACTAATTTCAATTGCATAATCATAAGCTTTTAGATCAAAAGAAGTTTTAAGGTCATGAGAAACATTCAGTCATGTATCCAAACATTTGTCTGGTTCTGTGATTTGAGTGTGGACAGACAACAGTCCAGCTTGTGTTGATGGTTTCTCAGTAACCTTGAGGTCCGGATTCCTTATGGCTTTTGGCAGGATCTCCGGACAGAGTTGGCCATTCCAGTCAAATCGAGATTTGAGAAGAATCACCCCTGTCAAACCTCTGTTGCATGAGGTGTGTAAGCATGTTTTTTGTGTGGGGGTGTCAGAGTATCAGGGTTTAAATCCCAGTGAAGATGTTTTTGGCCTTGATCACCATCCCGATCGATTCTTGGCTGATTCACTTTCAGATATGTCTTATTTTATTAGTAGCTTCAGCCTTCCACAGGCCCATTCACGCGTGATCAATACGATGGCTGAGACGGGACATATTTTTCTCATTTTTAGTGCCTTAACGCTATTTAACCGTGTCATCTGATAAATGAGTGGCCGTCCCAAAACGCTGATTTTCTATTGATTTCTCCCTCAATCTCAACACCCTTTGCCCCGTCACTCCTACATTGTTTGTATGTCCAGTTATCTGTCCACCTTTAAAAGACTGCACTGTCTCTTCCTTTACACAGGAACCCATTTTGTGTCAGACCAATGTGCTGAAGGATTAGAGGAGGAACGTTCTCAATACCGATCTTTAAAATAGTTAATGCATTTGACTTTTTAACACCACTTTATTCAATAAATGTATATCTGATGAATTACATTTGTATATTTAAATTAAATTTAAGACTTTTAATAGTGTTTTATGGCTTCTTTAAAACTGCTCAAGGTCTGTTTGTACACCCTCAAGATTTTAAAGGAGGCTATATGCAGTGCTTGAAGTGGGCCGTTGCGTTCCCTGAAAAATTATTACCTCCCTCGTTGAGGTTGCTACCTGATTGCCTAATCCTAACCCCACCCCCAAACCTAATCCTAACCTACACTCTAAAAAATGTTTGGTTAAAACAACCCAAGTTGGGTTGAAAATGGACAAACCCAGCAATTGGGTTGTTTTTAACCCAGTGGTTGGGTTAAATGTTTGCCCAACCTGCTGGGTAGTTTTATTAACCCAACTACTGATTAAAAATGACTATATGGCTGGCTTAAAATGAATCCAAAATAGGTGAGAAATTAAAAATCAGACACATAATTACTAGAGGCAACATAATAATCAAAAGGTGTACATTTATTAATAACAATTTAATAAATGTTATTGTTTATTATCATTATCTTATTAATAATGCTTATTTATTAAACATATTAATAAATGTTAATTTCCAGCATATTTTGGGTTCATTTTAAGCAAGCAATACAGTAATTTTTATACAACAGTTGAGTTAAATAAAACTACCCAGCACGTTGGGCAACATTTAACCCCACTGGGTTAAAACAACCCAATTGCTGGGTTTGTCCATTTTCAACCCAACTTGGTTGTTTTAACCCAGCATTTTTTAGAGTGTACCCATACTGGTGATTTAGGGGGGTAATAATCTGGCAGTGTCAGAATTCAGCACAACACCGGCACTTCTATATTTTGATCTGTAGCGCACCCTCACTTTTTCTTGCATACCGCACTTCTCACATGTTGCCAAAACGGCATTTCCGTATTCTCCAAAAAGTTTACACTGTATGTCCTACGCCGAATGCAGTGCCATTTACATTTTTTCCATAAGTAGAACAGGGAAGGTGTAGGACATACAGCATAAACTTTTTGGAGAATACGGAAATGCCGTTTTGGCAGAAGCACTTAGAAGGCAAACAATTGTTAATATAAAGCATATACATTTACATTTTTTTTCGAAAATGACCAATCGTTTCTCTAGATAAGACCCTTATTCATCGTCTGGTATTGTTTAAAGCCCTTTGAAGCTGCACTGAAACTGTAATTTTGACCTTCAACCGTCTGGAGGCCATTTAAGTCCACTATAAGGAGAGAAAAAACCTGGAATGTTTCCATCAAAAATCTTAATTTCTTTTCGACTGAAGAAAGACATGAACATCTTGGATGACATGGGGGTGAATAAATTATCAGGAAAAGTTTATTTGAAAGTGGACTAATCCTTTAAACTGTTAACTTGAGATTTGAATCTATGGCAGAAGGAAGTAGTTCTTCACAAAAGAGGGTTTTTAAAGACACTCTGTTGTTGTTATTTATTTACACATTCATGCCTTTGAACTGTTGTATAAATGCAGTATCACACTCATAGTCGTGCGATATGGCTCAATGTCAGCACGGCTGTGATTACCTACAATCAGCCGCCAAATCACAGTGTGTGATATTGCTCATACATCGCACATTCTGAGCTTTTATAAGCCGTATGAACTGAATGGACCAATTATCTGCACAATATGACTCAAGCCCAATTGTTTAATTGTGCGTGAGTGGTGCGCAAATCACCGTATACTCTACGCATGTTCACCAGCGCACTCCAAAATGGGATAAGACTTGTGCGAGGCATTCCTATTGTGACACTGATTTTTTTTCCCTACTGCAAGCTCTGGTTATATGTAAGAATTTTTTTATGTATTAATTATTTTTTTTTATTGCCACTGTGTGAATAGCTTAAAACTTAAAAACCAGACCTTCCCCGAATTCCTAGGTTGTCTATGAAAGCCTGTAGACTGATTTTTATGTTAAGGACTTTTTGTCAGAAAAAATCAAAAGAATGTGATGGTAACACATGCTCCTGAGAGCCTCTCTTCCATTCAATCAATGACACACGAAACATGCGTATATAATGTTCAGGATAATGCTGAAAGAGCTATTTTGTACTGTAATGTCATGAAAAGAAAAGGGATTAATTCAAACTAGTTTCACATAGTCAGATCTATACAATCTATAGTCTCAAATATACTTTATAATCAAACTATCATAACTGTGTAAATTTAATTACCTCATCTGTCGACACGATGCCCGTGCAAATATATCCACATCGCTATAATCAGATGCTTTCTTAACTGCTGTTTTCTCACTGCTGTCATTTTGTTGTTTAAATCTGTCATACAGATTTTGTTATTAAGAGAAAAGTGCGCAGAACATCTTTACATATTCATCTAAACGTCGCTCTCAGCAGCGTGTACGGTGTTGGGATGTTTGTTAACAGTATATCACTGCAAAGGTCTTTCCAATTTCTTTCACTTCGGTAACACTTTACAATACGGTTCATTTGTTAAACATTAGTTAATGGATTAACTAACATGAACTAACAATGAGCAATACATTTGTTACTGTATTTACTAATCTTCGTTAGTGTTAGTTAATGAGAATACAGTTGTTCATTCTTTGTTCATGTTAGTTCACAGTGTATTAACTAATGTTAACAAGCTTTTAATAATGTATTAGTAAATGTTGAAATTAACATTAACAAAGATTAATAAATGCTGTATAAGTGCAGTTCATTATTAGTTCATGTTAACTAATGTAGTTAACTAATGTTAACTAATGAACCGTATTGTAAAGTGTTACCTTAACTTCTAAGCAAAGAACGAAATAGTACTTTACCATGAGAATATCAGGGCCTTGAATCACGTTCAGTCTCTTGTACGTTACGTGTGAATGAGTGCGAGCACGTGCAATAAGTTGCTGGCTGCAGTTCACTTAATGGCCACCGGTGTCGCTAATAACAAGAGTTTCTCATTTCTACAGATAGCCCCTCTAAATAATATAATTAATTAGATAATAAATAACATATTTTATTTAATATATTCATTAGTGTTAGGGTTAGACTAGAGCTAACATTCTGTTTTGAAGCATGTTGTCTCGTCTGAAGAAACATTCATTTTAATTAAAAATGACTTTGTATGAAACTGTGTAATACACTGTCTTCATGGATATTTCATAGCTCAAATCACAATGGATACACACTCTCACACACATTCAACTTGATCTGTTCCTGCATTATTAATGCTAAATTAAAGCAGCCCCTGTCTCCTGTCTTGAGCACAGTAATACATATTGATCCTTTCATTACCAAAGAACCTCCATAAAGTTCTTTACATATTGCTGAGGCATTCTGGGTGAAACTGCACATAAACAGATCTAATCACACTTGATGCATGTCATACATTCCCTGAGTCAAAGTGCCACAGATCAATCTTGACATTTTGTGAACCGAACAAAATGTAACCAGATCCATTTACTAATTTTTACAAAATGCATTTGCCAAATGAATAAACCTCCATTAATGTTCATCGTGAGAAGAATTTCATACCTTCTCCTTTACAAGTGATCTCTGAATACCTGCACCAGAACCATAAACACAGATTATGTAGTCCAATAACACCACCTTGCGTGGGTTTTATTAGACCTTTCAACCCTTATATAATGGGTTAAGTGATAAAGTGACATTTACTGCCCACTCACCAGGTTACATGTGGAGCACAGGGCAATAACACACTGCTGGTGGGGCGGATTTTCTATTAACACTGACTGCAGAACAAAATGGAGTTTATTTTAAAGCTAATTATTGCAGCAATATCCCTGCAAAACCAGCAAACCAGACCAGATTGACCAGGCTAAAACCAGAAAACCAGCTTAGGCTGACTTAGAGTATAGCCTAAGTAACAAATCTTTTGTTCCATATTATAATGTTTATTTTAATGTAACAGATTGTCGGAAAGGAAAAAAAAAGTAGGGTGGGAACTTGGTTCTATGCATCGGATGTTGAGATGTTTTGAGATGTGAGCACTCTGGTTGCAGTCATTGTAAGAAAGGAATTTGTTTAAGCAAACTAAATGATTGGAGAAGTTATATCACCAGAGAGAAGTCTGTGTTTCAATTTTATTTAAAAAAGGCAGAGTTTGGCTATTCCTGTAATTTTATATAATGTCACTGAATGGTATGTTTCATCATTCAGTGACATTATAGATCAGTGATTCTTAACCTGGGGCCTGGGGTCCACTAGAGGCCTCAGCAAACTTCCAATTAATACATTTTTTTTAATATACTAAAATAATCTAACTTTAACTCTAATCTAAATTAAAATGCTAAAAACATAATTATGATATTAGGCTAACTATTGTTTTTACTAAAGAACATTAGAACTATATGTTAGTAAAAACAACATATTAGCCTATCATAATACGAAACGTCTGGAATCACAAAATGAATTGTGTTTACTTCATTTAATATAACAGTGCAGTGTTATTTTAGTATAATTGAGATACTAATATAGTTTTTATTATTACTTTGAATTTATTTTTATTTTTATATTTTCCATTTTATATTTTTCATTTTAATTTTTTAGTTTTAGTATTTAGTATTTGAGTGTCTGATATTTGTATTAGTTTCTGAGGTTTAAAAATATGTCTATATAGTTTTTACACATTTTATATTAGTTTTAGTTATTTTAGCACATCAAGTTAAATTAAATTAAAATGAGAAATGTTGTCTTGACAACTAGCTTGACAACAAGTTTACATTTTTTACACTCTCTAAAAAAGTCTGTAAAAATGTGGTCCAATGTACTGTTATTATGAAGGAATTTTCTGCTTTGATTTTTCACAGGTATTTTAATTACTCATTGTATTGTATTGCATTGTATTGTGTTTTAGGCTTAATGTTGCATGACACAGAAGTTGAAATAGTCTTTTCTTCCCTATCGTGATATATATCTGAGTGAAACAACTTCTGTAACGAGAACGAATGTAGGGCAGGACTTGATTTTGTCCATTGGGAATTGATTGGATGGTTGTGGTTTGCTATTGGTTGATCTCATGTGAGTGACAGGTTGCCCTGCCCTCACGCCAGTAAACACTTCATCAGAGAAAAGAAGAGATGTGGCCACAAGATGCAGGGGAAGTTATTTTGATTAAAGATTATGAGGACACATGAATTTTTAATTGTATAAAATTGTCCATTTTGATTTCGTGATGACTTTAAAGGAAAAGTCTGTAAATGTACAGATTTTTTCCTAGTGCATATTTCTTAATTGAAGTAACGAAAACACGGCCGCATCCAAAAATGCTGCCTTCAGAGGACACATTCCAAGGTAGGAAGGCATCAACGCACGTCCGAATCTAAAGTTAGCTTTACTTCCTGTCTCCTGAGAGTCCGAAATTTTTGCATGCGTTTTTTCGTATTCGTGATCCTAAAAATTCGTCACGCACAGAGACCTTGCACACTGAGTCCGATGCATATTAATGAATCCGTTGTGAAAAAAATTCGCAAAACAATACAAAATGAAGTCTTCAAGCAGTGAACATGATTTAGTTGTCCTCTCTCTCTTTAAAAAGAGGAAATATTGGGTCCATCCAATTTCGAGATTGCATAGAGAGAAAGGAGAGTTTCACCTCATCAAGGAGCTGCGTGATTATCCGAGCGTTTCAAAGTTTACTTCAGGATGTCAGTGGCTCAGTTTGATGCTTTGCTACTGGCACAACGTGGATCAACTTGTCAGATGGGCATTCGTGATTTTTGTGTTCACGTACGGTGGCTCTGAATTGTCAAAACGTCTCTCAAAATGCGTGCCACGGATGCGAAAAACGCAGAAAATCGAACCTGATCCGAATATTTTTTTGATGGACGAAAGTTTCGGAGGCAGTGTGCAAACGTGATTGACATAACGTGAGGTTGAATTTATTTTTTAACGTGCGAAAATTTTGCATGCGAATTTCGGACTCAGTGTGCAAAGGCCTTCAGTGTGTGCAAAGGCCTTTAGAAGTCTGTCCAAAATCAGTTTCATGAGTTGCCTTTGTGCGCAATCGCTGCCTGCAAAGACATTGCCTGATAGGGTAGTGAGGCATCAAGTCAGCTGCCCAAGTTTTCGAATGCAGCCTGCATCCACCAGCCACTTTATTAGATACATCTTTTTAACTGCTCGTTAATGCAAATATCTACTCAGCCAATCACATGGCAGCAACTCAGTGTATTTAGGCATGTAGACATGGTCAAGATGATCTGCTGAAGTTCAAACTGAGCATCAGAATGGGGAAGAAAGGTAATTTAAGTTATTTTGAAAGTGGCATGGTTGTTTGCACCAGATGGGCTGGTCGGAGTATTTCAAAAACTGCTGATCTGCTGGGATTTTCAAGCACAACCATCTCTAGGGACTACAGAGAATGGTCCAAAAAAGAGGAAATATCCAGTTCTGTGGGTGAAAATGCCTTGTTGATGCAAGAGGTCAGAGGAGAATGACCAGACTGGTTCAGCTGATAGAAAGGCAACAGTAACTCAAATAAGCACTCGTTACAACCGAGGTCTGCAGAAGAGCATCTCTGAACACATAACATGTCCTACCTTGAAGCAGATGAGCTACAGCAGCAGAAGACACACCAGTGCCACTCCTGTCAGCTGAGAACAGCAAACTGAGGCTACAATTCACATGACTCACATAATGGTATGGATAATATATTCTTGGCACACTTTGGTCCTCTTAGTACCATCTGAGCATCGTTTAAACACTGCAGTCTACCTGAGTATTGTTGCTGACCATCTCCATCCCTTTATGACACATAGTGTATCATCTTCTGATGGCTACTTCCAGCAGGATAACGCTCCATGTCTCAAATCATCTCAAACGTGTTTCTTGAACATGTCAACGAGTTCACTAAACTCAAATGACCTCCACATTCACCAGATCTCAGCAGCTTTGGGATGTGGGGGAACGGGAGATTATCATCATGGATGTGCAGCCGACAAATCTGCAGCAACTGCGTGATGCTGTCTAGGGCTGTATATTGCCAAGAATCTGGCGATACGATATGTATCACGATACAGGAGTTACGATACGATATTGTGATATATTGCGATACTGTAAGAAAGCCAATATATTGCGATATTTCTTGGGGTTTTTTAGAAAAAGGTGCAATTTTAGAAAAAAACAGTCATAAAGAACACACCACCATATGCATAAAACCTTACAAACAATTTTATTTTATTTAATCAATACAGTATTATTTGCATTTATATCACAATCACTATTTTGTGCAATCTAAGGGAAAATAGTAAAGTGACTGCAGGATTCTTTACGTGTATATGTTTTGAAGGTTCACAGTATAGCAGTTTTTAATTTCTAAACTATTTAACAACTAGTGCATAGTCCATTTCATGACTGAATGTCTGTTTGTTTCATATTTAATACTGTAAAGCTGCTTGCTTTAAAGCAGTCTAATGTATAAAGTGCTATTTAAATAAACGTGCCTTCACTGAAGTGCTAAACAGAGCTGGTGCAAACATATCCACATCGCTATGATCAGGTGCTTTCTTTATGCTGTCACCGCTGTCATTTTTTGTTTTGTGTTTATTTTGTTACTGAGAAGAAAACATCCAGTACATATTACATATTCTATCGAAACGCCTCTCTCAGGAGCGCGGATGGCATCGGCAGATTAAGTGTTTTTCCAGGGTTTTTTAGATTATATAACATGATCTCTTTTGCAAACAACTGATTCTTGTCGATCTCCTTAATGGTTTCTTTATAGTTGAAGCCAAAATGAGTCTACACACTTCAGCTCTGTATGCCGCGGGAGCGGAATAATTCTATCGTCTTGTGAGCTGGGTTTGCTAATGCTAACGCTATTGATGTTCTCCAGCTACGCATCAGTTATGTTCTGATAACGCTGACATCTAGCGGTTGGGTTTTATACAGTCTGTGGTTTAAACCAAACACAAACCCACGAATATTGGATGTAAATAAATAAATAAATATCGATACAGTGTTTTTAATAATCGATACAGTATCGCCAAACATAATATCGCGATATTCGCGTGTATCGATATTTTCTTACACCCCTAATGCTGTCATGATAATATGTACCAAAATCTCTCAGGAATGTTTCCAGCACCTTGTCGAATCTATGCCACGAAGAATTAAGGCAAAAGGGGTACAACCCGGTACTAGCAAGGTGTACCTAATAAAGTGAATGGTGACTGTATTTTTTATGGTTTTAGTTAAAGTTAACCATAATAACCCTGATACTCCTGGTTTCTGTTAAAAAAAGTTTGAAAACAAGCAGCTTCATATCTGGTATTTTTACAGCAAAAATACCAGATATATTTAGCCCATATGTGGGAGTGATTGTGACAACAGAGGCCTTTGAGTCAAAACAGTTGCGAAACTCTGTTCTAGAGGATTGTTTACTTCCAACATTTCCAAGATTACAGGCTGTGTTTACTCTGACACAGCCTGAACCTGAAGCCCAGACAGTGACACCTTTGGAATTGACCCTTCGCAAAGACCCGCCCCCCTTAGTTACTGTTGCTTTGTCCGACAAGCCATGGCACTGTCACGCCACACAGTGAAGTTTTAAGCTCATCGCAGAGCAAAGAGGACACTGACAACACGTCGACACACAAACAGTATGTTACTTATGATATTAAACAAAGTCCCAGCTTTCAAATTGTGTAATTTTTTAAGAAATTCGAACAATAAAAAACGTTTTGTGGCTCTTTAGTGGCTCGTGAATCAATCATCTCTTCCTACTAGTTCATTTATAGCATCAAATAAACATGAATAAACATGAGAATGAATGTTGTTTAAAACGCGGAAAGACGTAAATACACACAATTTTTCAAGTTCAAATCCACCGAGGTTAATCTTCCAACTCCTGACTGCTTTGTCGGACAAAATGGCGTACTCTGCGTTATGATTGGTTAGATCGCCTGTCAATCAAACTCCCAGCGAAGGGTCAGTTAATCAGAACAGTAAATTTTCCATGCATCCATTGATCCACAACAGCAGAAGATGTTAGCTAGCAATTAATGCCAATGGTTTTGTATTGTAAATTCTCAACAACCACTGTAATGGTGTTGGAGTGTAAACATACCTACTTTCGGCCATGAAGCATATGTAATTTACCTGACGAGGAAACCTCTTGAGTTGTTTGTGTTCTCTTGACTTGTTCAGATGAAAATGTGGAACAGCAGTTTTGAAATGTACAAAACTAAAAGTTATTCAGTGAATTTTAGGGGAATTAATTTAGCTAGATGCTAACATCAACATGGTCAAGATTTTACAAATACTGACATACTGTCTTATTGCATACTCAAGTATATACTTCCCCATCATCGGTGAAGTGCATGCTTAGGCTACGTTCACACTTTCAGCTTAAATCCGATTATTTGTGTATCCGATTGGAATCTGATCTAAATGATTGACTGTGTATTGCAACTCTTTAAATCCGATTTGTTTTTCATTTCTAGAATATCTGAATCGGTTGTGTATTTCCTACAACGTCTGACATGTTTTTGTTTTATGTGGCGTAAGAGAGCGACTTGAAACTGAACACAGACTGACTGAAATGAATTTACAGAAATGTGAGGATTTCAAACCACATATTCACCAATGAAAGTAGCTTGAAACAATTGAATAATCGTTTTGAAATAATCGTATTTCATGTGATTTTTTGACGTTCTCACTTGCTAAATATAATCTGATTCCAATCGGATATGCAGAAAAATCAGATTTGGACTGACAGTGTGAACATGGCTTTATTGCACAATATGCGAATTGGGAAGCAGCAACTTCGCTACTGTTAACTACAGACGCTTGTAGATTACCAGCTCCACCTTGTGGCGGCTCCACGCCTCCACACCCATCCACAGACAGGCATTAATCATAACCAGAGGAGTGTAAAATTCAATTGCCTCCCTCTATCCATTTGGAGTGTAGAAGCCTGAAGGCCAGCCTTGTACTTCACCTGAGAGAGAAAGAGAGAGAGAGAGAGAAAATAAATAAATAAAGAAGAAGAACCCTCTGCCTACACTTCATCAGAAGCCCCTACTTCATAATAAATGGAGTGTCTCTGCGGTGGAGTTGTGCCATCAGAAACTCGCCCTCTCTCTATCCATTTAATTCCAGCGGCGGAGGGAAGGGTCAGGGTAGGAGCATCGCGCCGGAGTGAAACTGCGCGCCGCCTGCTTCCCTCAGTCATGCTGTAAACTACCTTTTAGGAATTGTTTCTCAATAAGAAATGATCAGTCCATTTATCTGCGGCAGACGGAACTGTCTCTTCGCCCAGACCTCCAATATTTTTCGTTTGACCTGATCAGGGCAATAAACTAGAGCGAGACACTTTCGATTTGTCACCGGCCCGAGAGCCGGGGTGGCTGAACGACTGATTACATCCCTCTCTCCACGTGCGCACACACACATGCGCGCGCGCGCGCGAATTCATTCAACTCCAACTCCTCCCATCCACACACTTCCAGCTTATGATTTACACTTAACATAATACTTCATAATAGAGGGTATTTGACACTGATTTACCACAATTTCCTACATGGATCAGTTTATATAGCTTACCTTTTATCTATTTAGTTTGTCATTATTAGATGTTTTCTCTTGCATTACAAACTACTAATATTATCAATCACGTTTATACAGTGTGCATCCATTAATGTAAATAGCATTGGCATTAATGACATTTAAATGTTTATTATCTTGCATATGGAAATGATGTGCTGGCATATGCAGACATTAGCTTGAAAAATTAAACCTCTCATTGAGGTAAAATCATTTATAGTACAAATTTCCCTTTCAAACTATTTTCTGTGCTCTGTGTGAAAACAAAAATAGCTTCACAACTGAAAATGCTTATGAGAGGTTTCATAATATGTGATTAAGGGTATATTTATGCAAGACTTTCTCTCGCTCGGAGGTAGGGCATTACATTTTATCTAGATAAGGACATTAGAGGACATTAAGTTGATTTAATAAAGCAGACACATCTATGTTAAGTTCTGACGTCGTTCAACCTTTGTCTGACTGTTAAAATGACCGTAAAGTTCTATCAGACACACGACCGAGATGTGCTGCTGTTGCTGCTTTTGTTGTTTGTTGTGGATTCTCCAAGCTGGTATCACATTTAAACGAATTAATGAATTAGTTTAAACTAAATTAAACAACTTTAACAAAACGAAAAAACTGTCGCTGAAGACAGCCGTGACCGCGTGACTCTTGTGCAGTGGTGTCTCCTCACGTGAGTCCGTTTCTTTTCTTCTTTTCTTTGCAGACCGCTTTGAAGACTAAGGACTGTCTGAGTGTCTGAGTGTCAGAGACACTTTTTCATGCTACCGGTATGAACCCCCTCACTCTTCAGAGCAATTGCTAGAATAATTGATTGTTGCATCTACTTGTCTGTTTGTAGAAACTCTTAAAGTATCACTGGAATATAAGAGTGTTGTAACATAATGGAGCATAGTGCACTCTTAAAAATGAAGGTTCTTATTGACATCGAAGGTTCTGTGAAGAACCTTTAACATCCAGTTCCACAAAAGATTCTTTAGGCTAGACTATTAAAATGTTCTCCACACTAAGAAATGTTTCTTTTAAGAACTGTTTGCTGAAAGGTTGTTGTGCAACCAAAAAAAAAAAAAAAAAAAAAAAAAAAATATATATATATATATATAGTTCTATTGCATTGCTACGAAACCCTTTTATTTTTAAGTGTTTAATTTAATTCAAATTCAGATTATCAACTTTGGGTTATTGTTACATATGTCTATTAAAATAATGTTATCATTACACTATGATCTTGATACAAGGAAATTGTGAAATAAAAACACTTTGCATAAATTTACATACAATATACCTACATCAAAATGCTTTCACTTCTTTTATCACTATAGAGAATTATTACTTTTTATTAATATTTTATATGTAAATATTAAGACATCATCAAAGGTATGTTTATAACTGTACAACATGGAAATACATCATTTATATAGTTCATTAAGCAATTAATATTTATGACTTCAAATGAACATTCAAATAAAGAACCACAATTAAAGACTTCACATGGTTTTGTTGTCCTCTAAACTAAAATTATATCATATTTTGCTATAGCGTTTATATAACAAGTGAACATGCACTACTTTTGAAACGTTTGGGGCAGTAAGAAGTTTTTTAATAGAAATTATTATTCAGCAAGGATGCATTAGAGTGATCAAAAGTGACCGTAAAGACATTTACAATGTAACAAAGATATCTATTTTAAATAAATGCTGTTCTTTTAAACTTCAATTAAATTTTTCAAAGAATTCTGAAACAATGTAATAGAGTTTCCATAGCCTACAAATATGACAAACATTCATAAAATCAGAAATGTTTCTTGAGCAGCAAATCAGCATATTATGATTTCTGAAGGATCATGTGACGCTAAATAAATAAATGCAGTCTTGATAAGCATAAAAGAAAGTGGTTATTTCAGACGTACACATATTATAACATGCTAGAAAACAGAAAGGTTGTTAATCAGATGAAATTGTCCTCTGAGTTTGTCTCAATCTGACTCGTGTGTTCTCCTGACCAACACTGACACCTTGTGGTGAATCACACACTTGTTTTAATCATGAACAAAAAACATGTAGTTCTACATCTTTGATGGTAGTAGGCTATTATACGTTTATTTGCGAAATTGTGTGTGTGTGTATCAGGACACAAATTAAATGTGTATAATGACATGGGTATTACAAGGAGAGGGTGACTTATGAGGACATTACTCCATTTCCCCATTTTTCAAAAGGCTTATAAATCATACAGAATGAGTTTTTTGAGTTGGTGTAGGGCGATAGAAAATACGGTTTGTACAGTATAAAAACCATTACGCCTATGGAATGTCCTCACAATTCACAAAAACAAATGTGCGTGCGTGTGTGTGTGTGTGTGTGTGTGTGTTTCACTTTTTCCACATTTTGTTGTTACAGCCTTATCCAAAATTGATTAAATTCATTATTTTCCTCAAAATTATACAAACAATACCCCATGATAACAACATGAAAGAAGTTGCAAATTTATTAAAAATAAAAACGAAAAAAATCACTAGGTATTGACAGCCTCTGCCATGACACTCAAAATTGAGCTCAGGTGCATCCTGTTTCCACTGATCATCATTGAAATGTTTCTACAACGATTGGAGTCCACCTGTGGTAAATTCAGTTGATTGGACATGATTTGGAAAGGCACACATCTGTGTACATAAGGTTCCACAGTTAACAGTGCATGTCAGAGCACAAACCAAGCCATGAAGTCCAAGGAATTATCTGTAGACCTCCGAGACAGGCTTGCATTGAGGCACAGATCTGGGGAAGGGTACAGAAAAGCGTAGAGCGGGCCGCCTGGCCAAACTGAGTGACTGGGGGAGAAAGGCCTTAGTCAGGGAGGTGACCAAGAACCCGATGGTCACTCTGACAGAGCTCCAGCGTTTCTCTGTGGAGAGAAAAGAACCTTCCAGAAGAACAACCATCTCTGCAGCACTCCACCAATCAGGCCTGTATGGTAGAGTGGCCAGACGGAAACCACTCCTCTGTAAAAGGCACATGACAGCCCGCCTGGAGTTTGCCAAAAGGCACCTGAAGGACTCTCAACCATAAGAAACAAAATTCTCTGGTCTGATGAAACAAAGATTGAATTCTTTGGCCTGAAAAGCAAGCATCATGCCTGGAGGAAACCATCACCGCGCATCACCTGGCCAATACCATCCCTACAGTGAAGCATGGTGGTGACAGCATCATGCTGTGGGGATGTTTTTCAGCAGCAGGAACTGGGAGACTAGTTAGGATCAAGGGAAAGATGAATGCAGCAATGTACAGAGACATCCATGATAACCTGCTCCAGAGCGCTCTGGACCTCAGACTGGGGCGAAGGTTCATCTTCCAACAGGACAACGACCCTAAGCACACAGCCAAGATAACAAATGAGTGGCTACGGGACAACTCTGTGAATGTCCTTGAGTGGCCCAGCCAGAGCCCAGGCTTGAACCTGATTGAACATCTATGGAGAGATCTGAAAATGGCTGTGTGTCGACGCTCCCCATGCAACCTGATGGAGCTTGAGAGGTCATGCAAAGAATAATGGGAGAAACTGCCCAAAAATAGGCGTGCCAAGCTTGTAGCATCATACTCAGACTTGAGGCTGTAATTGGTGCCAAAGTTGCTTCAACAAGGTATTGAGCAAAGGCTGTGAATACTTATGTACATGTGTGTTTTTTTTTTTTCAAAAACTTTTTTCACGTTGTCATTATGGGGTATTGTTTATAGAATTTTGAGGAATTAGAGAATAGCATCAAGTCAGTTAAACTTCTGGGATATTGATCTGGTCAGTTGAGTAGCAGAAGGGGTTGTTAATCAGTTTCAGCTGCTTTGGTGTTAATGAAATTAACAACAGGTGAACTAGATGGGCAACAATGAGACGACCCCCAAAACAGGAATGGTTTTACAGGTAGAGGTCACTGACATTTTTTTCCCCCTACTCATCTTTTCTACTGTTTTTCACAAGTTTTGCATTTGGCTAGGGTCAGTGTCACTACTGGTAGCATGAGGCGATACCTGGGGCCCTACAGAGGTTGCACAGGCAATCCAACTCCTCCAGGATGGCACATCAATACATACCATTGCCAGAAGGTTTGCTGTGTCTCCCAGCACAGTCTCAAGAGCATGGAGGAGATTCCAGGAGACAGGCAGTTACTCTAGGAGAGCTGGACAGGGCTGTAGAAGGTCCTTAACCCATCAGCAGGACCGGTATCTGCTCCTTTGTGCAAGGAGGAACACAAAATGACCTCCAGCAGGCCACTGGTGTGAATATCTCTGAATCAGACTTCATGAGGGTGGCCTGAGGGCCTGACATCCTCTAGTGGGCCCTGTGCTCACTGCCCGGCACTGTGGAAGTCGATTGGCATTTTTCATTGAACAACAGAATTGGCAGGTCCGCCACTGGCGCCCTGTGCTTTTCACAGATGAGAGCAGGTTCACCCTGAGCACATGTGACAGACGTGAAAGGAGAAACTGTGGAGAACGTTATGCTGCCTGTAACATCATTCAGCATGACCGGTTTGGTGGTGGGTCAGTGATGGTCTGGGGAGGCATATCCATGGAGGGACGCACAGACCTCTACAGGCTAGACAATGGCACCGCCAGGTTGCACCTCAGACTGTCCAGGAGCTCAGTGATGCCCTGGTCCAGATCTGGGAGGAAATACCCCAGGACACCATCCGTCATCTCATTAGGAGCATGCCCCGATGTTGTCAGGCATGCATACAAGCACGTGGTGCCATACAAACTACTGAGTTGCTGCTATGAAATGGATTAGCCTGCTGCATCATTTTTTCACTTTGATTTTCATGGTTTCTTTGAATTCAGTCCTCTGTAGGTTGATCATTTTCATCTCCATCAAACTTTTGTTCCTAACACATTACCCAGTCCATATTAGTATAGATATCCAGCATGATATTCTTCCCCATTGAGATCTGATCTATATCAGTGTTCTGTAGATATATTCATGAGGTTTTACAAAATTACATTGTACAAATCAAAACCACATACATTTTCCACAGATTCCTTCTTTATTCTATTTAAAAACAGACGCCAGTACAGACTCTGCACATTTATTTACTACGAACATAAGACTTTAATTGACTTTATGCTGCACAGAGTGGAACAACATTTTGACAAAGTCAGTCACTACAAAGTCACTACATGTTGCACATTTACGTCAGATTATTTATGTATTTCCTCAGCAAATTACTGCATTGCTGTGAAACTACTTGAGATTTGTATTGTTTAAAGACATGCAAGAACGTTTAAACTGCTATCAGCTAATCTGACTGTATCTGACTTTGTCTCAGTCAAACCGACAGCTAAATCTACACTACTCAAGTGTACTGAACTGACTACATTTATAACCACGTATATTGTCTTGAAGACATTTGGCAAGTTACCTTGAAAGTAGTTTTTAGATGGTAGATTTTAACTACATTGCTTTCAAAGTTTTTTCGGACATAATAAAGTAGTTAATAATAAACAAGTCACAGTAAAATCAAATTGGGAAAAATGCCCATTTGCCACAAGCCAAAACATTACACTGTACAAAGGCTCCGCCTCCACTCACATGATTGGCACCTCAGCCTTCTTATTAAATGCCACGCCCAGAAATGTGGCACTATATCCTATTTTGTTAGCATCCATTTTCAGTATTTTTACTTTAGTAGGAAAATAACTTCCTCCCTGAGGCATCTCTTTCACTGTGCTATTAACTCACCACCCTTAAACAACTAGTCATGGCTGATCTTTCCTAAATGAGACCTTACACTATGATTAAATGAATAATTACATCTATTAACACAGTTTTTTTTAGGCCAGAGGCGCACAAGGCTACTTTTTAGGAACCTGTATATACATATATAATATAAAAAATGGCACTTTTTTGTCACATGCTTACAGTGTAACTACAATTATTTGCACATTCCATATACATCAGGAAATGTTCTATGGTTTTATAATATTTGGCACATAATGGTTAAAAGGCCACTACGTTTGAGCTACACAGTATTTCTCCGATGAGGGTGTGAAAAAAACTGGGAAAAAATAGCTTATTATAATAATATTCTGGTTATTATTGAGGGTAGGTGTTCGTGCGATGTTGTAAAGCTGTACATCTGTATCCATCCATCCATCCATCCATCCAGTCATTCTCTCACTCTCAAACAGTAATCAATAATACAATCACAGTCACGTCATTCCAATGGCTCTCCACCTTCACTAAAAAGCTATTAAATAATACAAAGATGACCATGACAGCATAAATATGTCATATACATTTGTATATACAAAATAACACAGTGTTTCTTTCACCTTACAGCTGCAATAAACACCCAAAGTCTGCATGTGTAGTTCCTTGAACTAAGAACTTCCTTTAATTATGGCCTGTTGTTCAGGAAAACCGAGTCCATCGGCTCCTAAAGATGTGAATCAGAAGACTTTGGTCCGTTTGCTGTTCAGAGACCCGTGCTGCAAGACAAATTAGAGCGACAGATATGTGAAAAGCAATATTTCAGGTCATCTGTTTTTGTAGTGTTGTGTGACCAGTGTTGGGAGTAATGCATTACAAGTAACACGGGTTACAGTTATGTAATCAGATTACTTTTTTCGACTAACTAGTAAAGTAACGCATTACTTTTAAAATTACAACAAAATATCTGAGTTGCTTTTTCAAATAAGTAATGTATGTTACTCTGTTTTCCCATTTATTGACTGACAGCTCTCCTGCCTCCATGTTGGGAGTAAATGCAGAGGCGTTGTGTGCGCTGGATCATCTAAAGGATCATTTCACTTTTGGAGTGAAAAGGCCTTTACATTTGCCGAAAATAGAACTTTATCACACAGAGCACACACACCGGGGTCGGAAATTAATGAGATCTTAGGGCAAAAATGCCACCAAAATTAATAAAAATGCTTCCAAAAACCAAGATATGGTGCAAAAAAGTTCTGTATAAGTTCTTGTTTTTAATATTTATAAGCAGTATTACATGAGCAAAAGGTTCTGTTTTCCTGAATATCAGCATGTTTGCAAATGTGATACTGATATTATACAACAATTCAATAAACAAGTTAGTAGGCGACTTACATTTTAGACACAATATTGTCTGTCAGTATTGTCTGTTTTTTCTATATTTTGCCAACGAAAATAGTTCCAAACAGTAGAGCCATTGCGCATCTCTGAGCAACACAGTTTCAATTTTGTTACTGAATGAATCTGCATTTTTGAACGAATCGTTCTAATGAATGATTTGATGACTCACTCACTTCTGCTTTATTCCTGAATGAATCAGCCATTTTTAATGAATCGTTTGACTGAATGATTCAATGACTATAGCCTTGTCCAAATACCCACACTTGCAGTCTTTGCACTTGACCACTTGTCTACTTACATGACGTATTTCCTGTATTTGGCCCAAGTGTTCAAGTGGGTGTGAAGACCACAAGTGTGTGTAGAACTTTTGATTGCCCGATGGGACACACTTATAGTGTTGCAAAAAATGCAAGCGTTTACAGCTTTTGTTTAAATTATTTTCAATACTCTGCATTTTAAAATACACTTCTAAATGTCTGTTCAGTGGTCGCTATGCAACTAACAGAAGACACTATTTTAAAATTGCGGTGCTTCTTTGAGTGATAAAAAGCAGTTGCAAATGATGTACAAAATACACATAGCCTACTCATCTTTGCATCAATAAAATGCGCAACATTTTATATTTTACTACCAAATTATATGTATTATATAATTAATTTAACTTACAGTCATATGTTTTCCTTGACATCTCGCGATTTCGGGGCATGTGAGTTCCCGAACATAATGCATGATGGGATACGCTTAGCTTTGAATACCGCTCAGAAGCAGTATTCAAGATAGTGTTGGTTTAGTGTGCATTAAGGGCACCGCACTTGAGCATTTTTAAGACATTGGACAGTCTTGTGCACTTACTTCCTGTCGCGTGCATGAGCTCTCAAGTGGGCAAGACCGCAAGTGTGGGTATTTGGACAAGGCATTTCTCATTGAGACAATGATTTGGCGCCACCTACTGGCGGTTTTAGTATCATTTCATTTTAGCTGAGGGGTGAAGATTGAATGCTGTTTTTGGTCGTGATTGTAACAATAGTTCTGATTAAAGAGATAATAGTCTATTTTTATAAATGCATTCTAAGAGCGAAATATGAGATAACATTGTAAAAATATGACAGAAAATAATTGCAGTCACACTGCATACAATGTTTGGTTACA
This sequence comes from Culter alburnus, assembly GCA_028476615.1. Lineage (NCBI taxonomy): Eukaryota > Metazoa > Chordata > Actinopteri > Cypriniformes > Xenocyprididae > Culter > Culter alburnus. The sequence continues at coordinate 48,669 of JAOTNS010002080.1, read as the reverse complement.
CTATTTTAAGGTATCTGTTACTGTGTAATTATACATTTAAGTACTGAGTTTGTTTGTTTGTTCATTACATTTTTTACGCCATGTTAGCAACATGAATATTTACATGGCAAACACAAAGGTCAATATCATCCATAACATTTACGTTATTATATAAAACATTTCAACTTAACATAAGATAGAAAATCTAAAAAATATATTCGGGTGATACATTTTGAAATATTCCATGCAAGCATGTTTCTGAATAAAACTTTCATTTTCTAGCAGCTTTTTAAGTACTGAGTAATAACAATTAACTGCATGTACTTACTATAGGGTTAATATTAGAATTAGGGTTTAGTTTAGGGTTAGTCACGTGTAATTATGCATCATTTATAGTTATTACTACAGTAACTACATGTAACATGTTTAACAAGGGGAGGCTGGCTTTGTATTTTTCTTTGAAACAGGCCTCCGGATTGCAAAGGCCGCAAAGTGACGCATTGCTTTTAAAAGTAACTTTCATCAGGACATGAAAAACATTGCAAGGCATGTGAAAAGTGTTTAACTGCAGCAAAGAACAAGTATTTCTAGTAAAATTCATGCTCCCACTATTAAAGGAATTGGCTTTGTATTTTTATTTGGTAAAACCCTGTTTAAAACCCTGAAAATAAATGAAGCATTAAATTGATCAAGAGTGACAGTAAAGAATGTTTAAAAGAAATATTTCAGTTTCAAATATATATATGCTGTTGTTTTGAGCTTTCTATTCTTTAAAGAATCCTAGAAAACAAAATGTATCACTTTTTCCACAAAAATATGAATCAGCACTGTTTTCAACATTGATAATAATAATTCTTGAGCAGCAAATCAACATATTAGAATGATTTCTGAAGGACACTGAAGACTGGACTAATAATGCTGAAAATTCAGCTTTGATCACAGGAATAAATGACATTTTACAACATTCACATAGAATACAGTTATTTAAAATTATAATAATATTTCTCAATATTACTGTTTTTAACTAAAAAATAAATGGTGAGCAGAAGAGAACATTCAAAAAACATTCAAAATCTTATTGACCCCAAAACTTTTGAACAGTAGCGTACATATTAAAGTGGTCAAAAAAGTTTTCAGTTCAGACAGTCCATTCTCTGCTATACCTGACTCTAGATTAACGCATCGACCCACAAATCCTGTGTGTCTCACCTTGGCCTGTTTGTAAAAGTGAGGAGCCAACTCCACCAGCCAAGACGACTCGACCGCGGTCACGTCCCGCATGTAGTACTTGCTGGTCTGAACCACCTCGTTGAAGACGACCCTGAGACACATCCCAAAACAAACAGTTCGGTTAACAACTAGTGAAAAAGAAAAACAGGAGTAGAAATACAATTTATCCCAGTAGATTCATACGAGTACCATTTTGGGGGCTTTTCTCCATACAGCACCGAATCAGGGTGGATGTACAGCTCTCTGTCGTCACGTAGAGTCCTGGATGATGTACAGCATTAAAAGAAGAACAGTGACATGCAAATATGGCTGGGAAAGTCAGCAGACTACCACTGATGAAGAGGAACTATTGAGGAAACACATGTAAGGATGAACAAACCCACCTGTAGGAGCCGGAGTGATGCATACGGGCGGCATTCGCAAAAAACCCCGACACAATACATCTGAGAATCACATCCGGATCACCTTGAGAGCAGACAGAAGAGTGAGACATCTCTAAACTCTCTTATGAAAATACGGCCAGACAATATGACAAACCAATGACAACGTCTGAGGATAAAATAAGCAGTTTTAACAAACCGATATGGCAACCGATAGTATGAAAGCATCAGATTCATGTTGGTCACAGAAATGACAGCTCACCTTCACTGGACGTCCGAGGCACCTTAAACTTGTTGAGGAGGTGCCGCAGCTGTTCCCGTACGGCCACAGCGCGGAGGAGACCTTTATAGTTGAGGAAATGATCCTGACACCACTGAGAACTCTTCTGATGCTGTGGGAACAAATGTGGCGTTTTATAGGCTGGATTCAATATCAAAATACCAAATTACCAAATAAATCAACATCTCAGAAAAATGATATGGGGTCAAAATATGTCAATCAAAATATGACTTTCTGTTACAAAACAGTGCAGAAACAACAGAATGTAATTTCAAAAAAAGAAATAGTTTCACACATGTCCACTGTAGAGGACACCACAACTTAAAATATGTATATCAGGCATTTTAGGAGACACAACAAGTGAACAGGGAAAGAAATTATATATCAATATTCCTACTATTACTCCCAAAATTACACTTCTTTTTTCATTACATGTTGTTCCAAGAACACATTAATATGCAAATTAGATAGTGTACAAATACATTACATTGAATGGGAAAACCCATGTATGGCCATTTTACCCACATATTGCATAAAGTAAAACGGTATATCAATAAATTCCATTATATCTTTCATAACATAGTTGAGAATCATCATTAAACAAAGTTTGGTTTAAAAAAAAAAAAAAAATCCTGAAACCTAAAAATTGATTGGTGAATGAAAAAAATCCCATTGTTTTTGCCTATATATGTCATTTTATTTTTTAAACAACTGAGTTCTGGAGTCCACTTACCTGGACATAGCATAACAAAACATATGAATAAAATATCATTTTCCATTTGTTTCTAATGCTCTAAACCAGGGATTCCCAAACTTTTCAGCCCATGACCCCCCAAAATAACAATGCCAGTGACTCGCGACCCCCACTATCCTCGGAGGTGGTTAAAGTATACAAACGTTGTGCGCAATGGCACACACACACTAACGTCTGTTTCACATACTCTGTTTGCAGTGCGCACTTTTTTTCTGTGCCCATATTAACGGATTAGAGCGTTCACACTGCAGCGGATGAGGTCTGGCAGTGCGTTCCAGGAGCAGGTGCGTCTGCAGCAGTGCAGCAATCGTTTCCACACTGAGTCTATTTTTGCTGTGCTGCACAGCGCTGAATTAAAACGATAGCGCATTGTTCGCATTAAAATAAAAATGTATTGATGCGAAAAAACTAGTAATTTCACCACAGATGCATATAATAAAGTCTGTTACACAGTTTACACATGGCTTTTTTGCCTCGGGTAAAGCAAGGAAAATGACACCTTACATTTAGGTGAACAAGGAGACATAAACGATAGCACTCGTCTCTTTGTAAAGGTGGAAAAACAAAGTTCTTTATGACCTGAGGGATTTCTTGTAAAAAGATTTCAAAGGAAAGGAAAGACGAGAGTCGCCTGTTTTCGTCTATTTTAAGTTTTAATTTAAAATGTTTGTGATTTTAACATAAAGCTTATTGGACAATCAACTAGTGTTTTGCCACTTGCGTGAGCAACATAATATAAATAAAGTATTACTTTATATAAATATAAAGTAATGAAATTAATAAAACGTAACGCGTTTAAACATGACATCTATGAAATATAGTGTATACAAAGAGAATTGCAATGCTGACACGCCATGTTCAGTAACAACTTTTGGATGTGAAATAAAAATAAGTAAATGTTGTGTTTGTGATATAATGGCTTTTTTTAATTTGCATGATTTTTTATTTTAATTTAACTACTATTTGTCTACTATTGTTACAATTATTGATAAAATATGCTATTTCTAATCGTTTAAAAAAAAAATTTTTTGATTTCTGGAAATCATCTCACGACCCCCCACTTTGGGAACCACTGCTCTAAACGATGTAATGACATAAAAAAATACTAAATTCAAAAAACTTTTTTTCCTGGGTCTTATGAGGTTAAAATACATATATATAATAGGCAATAATAATTTATTCAAATAAAGTATCAAAAGCAAGTAATTTTGTGGTTTTAATGAGCAACACTTAAAATACAATGTCATCAAATTCAACTTATGTACATTACGTATTATAAACGCCTGCAGAGGGCGCCAACAGCCTGGTGATACTGGCCAAGCAACTCAAACTCACAGCATATGCAGATATGGAGTTTTTTTTAGGCGAGGTGCTGAGATGCGCTCCACACATGTAAATGATAAACCAGCATGTGGAGCAGAATTGACTGTAAACGGAGCTGCTCTGAGAAGCTGGAAGAAACTCTTAACCTGCACGCATGTAAATAATTAAAGTGCAGCGCTTCACTCTGAAACCCGCAGCCCATATATGTATTTAATTGAATCGCAGTCTTTGTGATTTCACAATAGCACTATGCTATAGTGTGATTTTTAAATGGTTTTAATATATCGTGCAGCCTTAGAAAATGGTCAAATAATGCGGTTCATGGATTCTCATACATGGAATGCTCCACTTCCAGTATTTTACACAGGTAAACTGCAATCGAGGATTTTTTTAAAATCAAGCACTCAAATTTAATTTTCTGATATAATGGACAACCCTAAAATAAACCAAGGTTTAATAGTTTAAAAGTAAAAGTGAATTTGAGTGCGGTCCTGACCAACAGGATGCTCAGTTACCTTTATGAAAGCCTCATAAACATTCAGCATGGTGAGATGATCCCCCTCAGCCACAGCAAACTTCCTGTGCTCCCGCGCCTGACATCATATGGACACACAGAAAAATGTGTTTTATTGGCACAAATACATTAAAGGGATAGTTCACCCAAAAATGAAAATGATCCCATAATTTACTCACCCTCAAGCCATCCTAGGTTAAATGATTTTCTTCTTTCAGCCAAACACAATCTGAGTTATATTAAAAAATATCCTGGCTCTTCCAAGCTGTGTAATGGGAGTAAATGGCACCCAAGTTTTTGAAGCTCAAAAAAGCACATTCATCATAAAAGTAATCAATGCAACTCCAGTGGGTTACTAAAGGCCTTCTGAAGTGAAGCAATGCGTTTTTGTAAAAACAAATCCATATTTATTAGCTTTACTTCCAGCTATGGCCATATGTGCATTCACGAGAGGGTCGAGCTCCGGCTGAAGGGTGACCTGACCCCAATGTACGACGTAGCTCCTCTTCTCTTATATCGAAATCCTCCTACATTTTAAAAATGTCTGGTTTTCTTTCTTTCTTTCTTTTTTTAACGCCATGCCAGTTTCTATGGCTATATTCATGGCGAGAGAGAGGTTTGGTTAAAAAAATCTAAATAAATGTCTCATTTTAAACTTCTAATTCGTAACCAGCATTTTGTTTTGCTCTATCCTCTGTGAATCCATTTGTCTATTCTCACCTTAGCTTACCTTACGTCATGCGACGGGTCAGAGGTCACTCTTTCCACCGGAACTCAACTTGCATACGGCCGTTACCGGAAGCCAGTGAAAGTTTATAAAGTTTTAAATATGGATATTTTTCTTAGAAAAATGCATCGCTTCGCTTCAGAAGGCCTTTATTAACCCACTGGAGCCGTATAGATTACTTTTATGATGGATGGATGTGCTTTTTGGAGCTTCAAAAGCTCCATTCAATGCCATTACAAAGCTGGGAAGAGCCAGGATATTATTTAATATAAATCCCATTGTGTTCAGCTGAAGGAAGAAAGTCACATACACCCAGGATGACTTGAGGGTGAGAAAATCATGGGATCATTTTCATTTTTGGGTGAACTATTCCTTTAAAATGGTTCATAAAGCACAAAAAAACTGTAAAAAAAATAAACAGCAAAAAAAAGACATACAGCTGCTTTCTTCTGATTGTGTGGCACCGTGAAAAGGTTTTGAATTTGCATCATGGCTGCGATGGTGACTATCTCCTTGGAGCAGCCGAAGTTTCCTGATTCCAGCAGCATCTTGGCAAACATGGGAGTGAGTGGGAACTCGGCCATTCGCACACCCATCGGGTCAGTGAGACGCCCGTACTGATCCAGACCTGTCAGAACCACATCTGATGAGTTCACATACAGACAATCAAGCAGAAATCATGTGACAGTGTAAGATAAAGTCTTGTTCTTCTACCTCCAAGAGCGAAGAGCAGCTCCAGGGCTTGAACCATGGACTGAGCAGGAGGAGGCTGCGATACGAACACACTGATGCCATCAGAGACAAGGTACTCTTGAAGAACAACCACTCATAAATGTCTTGATATAACAGTAGGTGGCACTCACAGACAGGAAGCTGAATCGCAGCACATTGTCGATGCCCAGAGCTTTCAGCTGCAGAATGACTGGAGCCAGATTAGAGCGCTGCATCTCTGGAACTGTAGACGCGGGCAACTTCTCAAAGTCCTCCTCTGACAGAGACACATGCACAGAACAGTACAATATACTATCATACATGCTTTGGAACTTTGCAGATCTTTTCATGGTCAAACAGCAACATTACATAAAGAAAGCTGAAAATGTAAAAAAGCATAATAGGGCCCTTTATTTTACTATATGTTTTTAATTATATATGTATTACATTTTTTATTAATATATCATATATAATAATAGCACAGTACCTGTGTAGAGACGGAAGCACTTCCCCGCGCGGTTCCGCCCGGCTCTTCCGGCTCTCTGACAGGCAGAGGCTTTAGAGATGGGCGTGACGATCAGTGACTCTATTGCTGTTAGTGGATTATACGCCCTCAGCTTGACAAACGCACAGTCAATCACAAACACTACACCGTTGATGGTGATGGATGTCTCGGCTATATTGGTTGCGACCACCACCTGAAAAAAACATCACAGAACAAACTATCGTCAAGAAGATCCAATTTAGCACTGAGGACATATTTACATCTGTGCCGATTCCTCATGCCTAACAGTTAAATAGCACACTAAATGTCACCAACTGTGTTTGAATCCCAATTCATAGTTTCTGTCCCATATAATGTGATCACGCTGCACCTTTCTGACAGTAGGGGGCATCCTCTCAAATACTCTCATCTGTTCGCTGTAGGGCAGGCCAGCATACATGGGCAGCACACACAGGTGCTTCTTCATCCCGTAGCGGGACAAAGTTCGGGCCTGTTCCTGGAGCAGAGACACCACCTTCTCCACCTCCTCCTGTTGAATGATCAAATGGTAATGTTTATCTTGAACTGAACACAGCAAGTACGATTGAGCTGCCATTTACCATACTTTAATGCTCTATGTACATTCTAAATTAGAATGTCGTGGAAAAGTTAATTTATTTCAGTAATTCAACTCAAATTGTGGAACTTGTGTATTAAATAAATTCAATGCACACAGAATGAAGTACTTTAAAGGTGCCATCGAATGAAAAATTTAATTTACCTCGGCATAGATGAATAACAAGAGTTCAGTACATGGAAATGACATACAGTGAGTCTCAAACACCATTGTTTCCTCCTCCTTATGTAAATCTCATTTGTTTAAAAGACCTCTGACGAACAGGCGAATCTCAACATAACACCGACTGTTACGTAACAGTCGGGATCATTAATATGTACGCCCCCAATATTTGCATATGCCAGCCCATGTTCAAGGCATTACACAAGGGCAAAATGTCTGGATCTGTGCACAGCTGAATCATCAGACTAGGTAAGCAAGCAAGGACAATAATAACTGACATGATCCATGATAACATGATTTTTAGTGATATTTTAAATCGTCTTTCTAAATGTTTTGTTAGCATGTTGCTAATGTACTGTTAAATGTGTTTATAGTTACCATCGTTTTTACTGTATTCACGGAGACAGAGAGAGCCGTCGTTATTTTCATTATTAAACACTTGCAGACTGTATAATTCATAAACACAACTTCATTCTTTATAAATCTCTCCAACAGTGTGTAATGTTAGCTTTAGCCCGTTAGCCACGGATCATAGCCTCAAACTCATTTAGAATCAAATGTAAACATCCAAATAAATACTATACTTACAGGAATCAATGCATGCATGCAGCATGAATGACGAACACTTTGTAAAGATCCATTTTGAGGGTTATATTAGCTGTGTGAACTTTGTTTATGCTAGTTAAGGCAGTCGAGAGCTCAGGGGCGGGGGAGCGTAAGATTTAAAGGGGCCGCACACTGAATCGGTGCATATAATTATGGCTCAAAATAGCAGTTAAAAAAATTAATTAAAAAAAAAATCTATGGGGTATTTTGAGCTGAAACTTCACAGACACATTCAGGGGACACCTTAGACTTATATTACATCTTGTTAAAACTGGTTCTAGGGCACCTTTAAGTCTTTGGTTCTTTTAATTGTGATGATTTTGGCTCACATTTAACAAAAACCCACCAATTCACTATCTCAATAAATTAGAATACTTCATAAGATCAATAAAAACAGAAATGTCAGGCTTCTGAAATGTATTTTTTATAATAATAATAATAATAATAATAATAATTCCTTACATTTATATAGTGCTTTTCTGGGCACTCAAAGCACTTTATATATTGAAGGGGGAATCTCCTCAACCACCACCAATGTGCAGCATCCACCTGGATGATGCGACGGCAGCCATATTGCGCCAGACCGCCCACCACACACCAGCTTATTGGTGGAGAGGAGACAAAGTGATGAAGCCAATCAGTGTATGGGGATGATTTGGAGGCCATGATGGACAGAGGCCAATGGGCAAATTTGGCCAGGATGTCGGGGTTACACCCCTACTCTTTTCGAAGGACATCCTGGGATTTTTAACGACCACAGAGAGTCAGGACCTCGGTTTAACGTCTCATCCGAAGGACGGTGCTTTTTGACAGTATAGTGTCCCCATCACTATACTGGGGCATTAGGACCCACACAGACCACAGGGTGAGCACTAACACCTCTTCCAGCAGCAACCTAGTTTTCCCAGGCGGGCTCTCCCATCCAGGTACTAACCAGGCTCAGCCCTGCTTAGCTTCAGTGGGCAACCAATCTTGGGCTACAGGGTGATATGGCTGCTGGCTTTATGCACTCAATACTTGGTTGGGCCTCCTTTTGCATGAATTACTGCATGAATTACTCTCATCTTCCTCCTGACAATACCCCATAGATTCTCTATGGGGTTCAGGTCAGGAGAGTTTGCTGGCCAGTCAAGCACAGTAACACCATGGTCATTGAACCAGCTTTTGGTACATTTGGCAGTGTGGGCAGGTGCCAAATCCTGCTGGAAAATGAAATCAGCATCTCCATAAAGCTTGTCAGCAGAAGGAAGCATGAAGTGCTCTAAAATATCCTGGTAGATGGCTGTGTTGACTGTGGACTTCAGAAAACACAGTGGACCAACACCAGCAGATGACATGGCAGCCAAAATCATCACTGACTGTGAAAACTTCACACTGGACTTCAAGCAACATGGTTTCTGTGCCTCTCCACTCTTCCTCCAGGCTCTGGGACCTTGATTTCCAAATGAAATGCAAAATTTACTTTCATCTGAAAAGAGGACTTTGGACCACTGAGCAACAGTCCAGTTCTTTTTCTCCTTAGCCCAGGTAAGACGCTTCTGACGTTGTCTTTGGTTCAGAAGTGGCTTGGTACGTGGAATGTGACAGTTGTAGCCCATTTCCTGAAGACGTCTGTGTGCGGTGGCTCTTGATGCACTGACTCCTGCTAAGTTCTTAAATCGGCTACGCCTGACAATCTTCTCAAGCCTGCAATCATTCCTTTCACTTGTACACCTTTTCCTACCGCGCTTTTTCCTTCCAGTCAACTTTCCATGAATATGCTTTGGCACAGCACTCTGCGAACAGCCAGCTCTTTCAGCAATGACCCTCTGTGGCTTACCCTCATTGTAGAGGGTCTTGATGATCGTCTTCTGGACAACTGTCAAGTCAGCAGACTTCCCCATGACTGCTGTTGGGATTACTGACCTAAACCCAGTATTTATACCCTGAGAATGGTAATTTAATATAACTTGAAATTAAATATTCTAATAATTGAGATACTGATTTTTTTTATTTTGATGAGCAGCAAGCTGTAACCATCAAAATGAAAAAAAAAAGTCAGGAAATATTTTACTTTATGTCTAATAAATCTAGAATATATTTCAGTTTTACTTTTTGAATTAAATTACAGAAAAAAAACTTTTTCATGCTATTCTAATTTATTGAGATGCACCTGTATATTCACTAATCAGTTCAGTTTATATGTGAATTAAAGCCTAAATTAATGCTGCCTTCACATGCTATCCGAATTATTGTAAATACGAGTATCCTAGTTGGAAATTGTGCCAGGATAAAATTGTGCTCTCCAGTCATATTTTACCAGTGGGAAACTGGGGTATAATTTTAATACCCAAGTTCCCAAGCTGGACGGGACATAAACTTTAAACATGGCGGAGGGGAGAATGATTGCTGCTGTGACTGCTACTCATTATTTTATTTTTTTCACAACAGCTACATCGCCTCATCTTATCATTAAAGTAGTACATATTTACAGTACATATATGAATAATCATTTGAAGTGTATCGTATGTTTCATACACAGCAAGCTGACTATCTAGATAGCGTGGTGAATGTTTATAGGGTTGTCAATGAATAGGCTGCAAAATTTTATTCAAAATCCACTGGATATTCATTAAATATCTTCAATACATTTTGGCTTTAATAAGATTTCCCCAATAAATAGGCACGAATAAACCTGCTGTCCTCCATAGAGTGACTCCTATTCGACTTCTATTATTGGTTCATTTAAGCCATTAGTCGACTAATTGCACATTCATATTAATTTAATTACTTAGATATATACTGCGCAGAATACTAAACCATAATGAGCCTTTATTATACATATAGGCATAATTTACCTATTTCGCACTCAAGCGCACATAAAGCTTGCCGCAAAAGCTGCCGTTTTTCTTTATTTTACAGCACAATGTTTTCTTGTTATTGTGAGTTTACACAAATAAAATTAGACATTTTACAGTTCCGAATGATGTATTACTCTTATCTGTATGACCGAAAATGACATTGTGACATGACAAAAATAAGTATTTTAAGTTGTTACTTACATGTTTCAAATTATAAGCCATATTTGAGGTTGATGTATGATAGGCGAATTTGGATTTCCTGGCCGACATACTGTAATTATCACAAGGACCCGCGGTTAACGACCTGTCCCTCACGGACTGCGTGATATCGCTATGAGTTCTTTTTTTTCTTTGATTAAAGGGTTAGTTCAACCAAAGCTTCGGAGCATTATGAATCAGCGTGTCGAATCAGCTGTTCGGAGTGCCAAAGTCATGTGATTTCAGCAGTTTAGCTGTTTGACACGCGACCCGAACCTCTGATTCGACACAAAGGATTCATAACGCTCCGATGCTTCCTGAAGCAGTGTTTTGAAATCGGCCATCACTAAATAAGTCTTTTTTTTTTTTTTTTTGGCACACCAAAAATATTCTCATCACTTTATAATATTAATATTGGACCACTGTACTCACATGAACTGATTTAAATATGTTTTTAGTACATTAATGGATCTTGAGAGAGGAAATGTCATTGCTGGCTATGGAGGCCTCACTGAGCCATCGGATTTCAACAAAAATATCTTAATTTGTGTTCCGAAGATGAACGAAGGTCTTACGGGTGTTTTTGGGTGAACTAACCCTTTAACCAACTAATAAAATTTTGGTCAACTAAGCCTCTTCTGACACTGACATTTAGTTGACTATTAGGGAGCAGCCCTAGTCCTCCAAGCACTTGAATACGATGAGCTCGTAATCACGACTTCAGAAGTAGGAAATTTCTGATAGCACATGAAGAGAACGTGCATCTTCAGAAGACTTGGATTAAACCTTTCCATTAATATGTATTTCTTTTACGATCTCTTTATGAAGGCTTTGAAGCATTAGAGTTTTTGGTGAATAGACTTTCGACGGAGGTTCAGAAATCTCTCTCTGATTTCATTAAACATATTCATTTGTGTTTTGAAGATGAATGAAAGTCTTGTGGGTTTAAAACAACATGAGGATGAGTGAATGAGGACAGAATTTTCTATCCCTTTCATAAACACTGAGAGCAATACTTTTTGCACATCATGTCAAAATCAAGGGAGCTTCAATGTTTTTAAGTCCTTTTTAATACTTAAACGAATAAAATAAATGCTGCAGCCCAGAACAAAACTACAGAGATGTTAACATTTTCTTCCAGCACACACACCTGTCCTGTGAGAAACGCCAGCACGTCTCCATCCTCCTCCGTCTCATGGATCTTCAGCACGGTTTCCACCGTAGCCTTCACATAGTCTGGTACAGGACTAGACACAAAATCATTCTCCTCAGTTTCATTATTCAAAGCACAGAGACTCATCCTCACAGGACTGACCGTATGGTATAAACACGCACCTGACAGTGTAGAAAATATCCACAGGGAAAGTTCGGCCCTCGACAGTCAGAATGCCACAGGTGTCTTTATTTGGGTCTCCAGACTCATTTAGGTTGAAGAAATCTTGAAATTTCTGTGAGAAAAGCATTATTAGTACATTAACACATAGACTGTTATAGACCGCTACTGGAGATGATCAGACAGGATAACCACGTTCACTCAGCCTGTCAGCTCCATAACCATCCAACAAAAATGAAAGAAGTCTCTTCTGCTCACCAAGACTGCATTTATTTTATCAAAAGATTTTCAGCATCATTACACAGTCTTCAGTGTCACATGATCCTTCAGAAATCATTCTAATATGCTGATTTGCTGTTATAAAGCCTGGGACACACCAAGCCCAACTGTTCAACATTGATAATAATCAGAAATGTTTCTTGGGCAACAAATCATCATATTAGAATGATTTCTGAAGGATCATGTGACACTGAAGACTGGAGTAATGATGCTGAAAATTCAGCTTTGATCACAGAAATAAATTACATTTTAAAATATATTCACCTAGAAAACAGCTATTTTAAATTGTAATAATATTTCATAATATTACTGTTTTTTGTATTTTTAATCAAATAAATGTAGTACTGGTGAGCAGAAGTGACATGTATATATAAAATTTATTTTCTGAATTAAAATGTATTCTAATTTTCTGGGTGCTATACAGTCATGCTGATACTGTGCGACTAACATGCAGAAATATGCAGGAAATTATAAAATGAATATATATTTTTTTAATAATTCAATGTAATGATGTTTGTACAATTATATTCAAAAAATTTTTTGTGAGAAATTTTGAATATAAGGAGTACTTTTCACATGCGCTGTAAATGGGGTCAGAGGTCAGACTTACCTTGGCATCCAGAGTGGCCGAGGCTACAATCAGACGCAGGTCTCGCCTCTTCTTCTGAATCTGTGAAGTAAGAGAAAACAATAAACAGAGAAATCCCACAGAGATTCTCATCTGACAGAAGATCAAGAGCAAATAAAGCGTCACCTTCTTCAGAAGGCCGATGGCAATGTCCGTGTACAGCGTTCTCTCATGAGCTTCATCCAGCATTAACACACTACAACAAAACAACATCCATGTCTTAACGCGCTGTGATATGAATCAATCCCCTGTAAATCAACGCTGGCAGAGGTGTGGTGGCTTTACCTGTATTTCTTTAACAGCGGGTCAGACATCATCTCCCGAACTAACATCCCATCTGTCAGAAACTGAGAGAGAAGACAACAGTACATACCAGAAGGCAACAGTAATAAACATCTATGGATGAAAATGACCGTCTCTACCTTTATACGAGTGGCGTGCGGGTCAGAGCAGTCATCAAACCTGATGGTGTAGCCCACCTCGTGCCCGAGAAATGCCCCTCTCTCCTCTGCCACACGACTGGCCACCTGTGTGCATACGTTCAGAGACTGCAGCAGGTGTTCACGCTCAAACATAAGCTGAGGAGAAGGACTTACGTACAGATGTGGCCGCCACCCGTCGAGGCTGAGTCACTCCGATCACCTTCCCTTCTGCCGCCCATCCAGCCTCCAGCAGATACTGCAGACACACCTCACGTCACATGATATGACAATAAACTCTGTCAAGCAAACCTGCCAAAAAGTGATTCAGGAGAACTCAAGGAAACCATCAAATAGGATGGACAAACCTGTGGAATTTGTGTGCTTTTTCCAGATCCTGTTTCTCCAACAATCACCACAGTCTGGAAACTCTCAACCAGATAGAGGATGTTGTTTCTGTGCTGGATGCCGAACACAAACATCATTCATAATTACAGAAACTGATTTGTAAAACTGCAAACAATATTGTAAATAGTGTTGCATTACTTAGTTAATTTGGTAACACTTTACAATAAGGTTCATTGGTTAAACATTAGTTAATGTATTAACTAACATGAACCAACCATGAGTATTACATTTGTTACTATATTTACTAATCTTTGTTAATGTGTGTTAATGAAAATACAGTTGTTCATTTTTTGTTCATGTTAGTTCACAGTGCATTAACTAATGTTAACAAGATTTTAATAATAAATTAGTAAATGTTGAAATTAACATTAACAAAGATTAATAAATGCTGTAGAAGTGCAGTTCATTATTAGTTCATGTTAACTAATGTTTACCTAATGAACCTTATTGTAAAGTGTTACCATTAGTTTTTATGGAAAGTAATGCATTACGTTACTTTTGCATTACTTTTTCTGACTTAGGCTTGCTTGTTTGTTTTTACATAACAAAAAAAAAAGTTCTATTTTTTGGCAAATGTAAAGTCTCTTTCACACCAAAAGTGAAATGAATAAGCCTCAAGCCCTGTTCACACTGCCAGCGACTTTTTCATTGTATGTTGCTAGTCTCTGTACTGTGAAGAGAACATTCCTAGTGCTGTCGCTCTTATGTTATTGGTAGACTGCACGTATATGGCCATATCTTTAGAAAATGCAATCACAAATTATATACAGTATATATACACCAATCAGGCATAACCATTATGACCACCTTCCTAATATTGTGTTGGTTCCCCTTTTGCTGCCAAAACAGCCCTGACCTGTCTAGGCATGGACTTCACTAGACCCCCTGAAGGTGTGCTGTGGTATCTGCACCAAGATGTTAGCAGCAGATCCTTTAAGTCCTGTAAGTTGCGAGGTGGGCCTCCATGGATTGGACTTGTTTGTTCAGCACATGCCACAGATGCTCGATTGGATTGAGATCTGGGGAATTTGGAGGCCAAGTCAACACCTCAAACTCGTTGCTGTGCGCCTCAAACCATTCCTGATCCATTTTTGCTTTGTGGCAGGGCGTATTATCCTGCTGAAAGAGGCCACAGCCACCAGTGAATACTGTTTCCATGAAAGGCTGTACATGGTCTGCAACAATGCTTAGGTAGGTGGTACGTGTGAAGTATGGATGGCAGGACCGGTTTCCTAGCAGAACATTGCCCAAAGCATCAGACTAATGTAATGCACATTACATTACCGCTGGCTTGCCTTCTTCCCATAGTGCATCCTGGTGCCATGTGTTCCCCAGGTAAGCGATGCACACACACCCGACCATCAACGTGATGTAAAAGAAAACGTGATTCATCAGACCAGACCATCTTCTTCCATTGCTCTGTGGTCCAGTTCTGATGTTCACGTGTCCACTGTTGGCTCTTTCGGCGTTGGACTGGGATCAGCATGGGCACCCTGACTGGTCTGCAGCTATGCAGCCCAATACGCAACAAACTGTGATGCACTGTGTATTCTGACACCTTTCTATCAGAACCAGCATTAATTTCTTGAGCAATCTGAGCTACAGTAGCTCGTCTGTTGGATCGGACCACAAGAGCCAGCCTTCGCTCCCCACGTGCATCAATAAGCTTTGGCCGCCCATGACCCTGTCGCCGGTTCACCACTGTTCCTTCCTTTGACCACTTTTGAGAGATACTGACCACTGCAGACCGGGAACCCCCTACAAAAGCTGCAGTTTTGGAGATGCTCTGATCCAGTCGTCTAGCCATCACAATGGCCCTTGTCAAAATGTTCACTTGCTGCCTAATAATATCCCACTCACTAACAGGTGCCCAGACCGAAGTAGGTCATCTGACATTTCATATAGTTGGTTGATGACGAATATGAAGCAGTGCAACAACTCACTGTGTAATAGAGCCTATAGACAGGTTTCTGTGCAACGTCATCACAGAGATGCGCGCACAACTAGGGGGCAGAAAGCATCACTCTTTACAGCATATCTAGCAGAAACAGAGATGACACAGAGCTGTTGTGCTGTAAACTGCACTAACCGCCAAAAAGATGGAACTGGGCATAACACCTGTTAGCGGTTTTGCCCCCTGAATGCGCGTGCATCCAGTATTGTTTGTACACAAGAAACCCGTTTATAGAATGTAGTTAGAATGTCCCTAAAATTTAAGAAATTTATGAGTTTTTGTCTCATATTTACATCATATGACATAGTTAAAGGTGCCCTAGAATTAAAAATTGAATTTATCTTGGCATAGTTAAATAACAAGAGTTCAGTACATGGAAATGACATACAGTGAGTCTCAAACTCCATTGTTTCCTCCTTCTTATGCAAATCTCATTTGTTTAAAAGACCTCCAAAGAACAGGCGAATCTCAACATAACACCGACTGTTATGTGCATATGCCAGCCCATGTTCAAGGCATTAGACAAGGGCAGAAACATCTGGATGTGCACAGCTGAATCATCAGACAAGGTAAGCAAGCAAGAACAATACCGAAAAATGGCAGATGGAGCAATAATAACTGACATGATCCATGATAACATGATATTTTTAGTGATATTTGTAAATTGTCTTTCTAAATGTTTCGTTAGCATGTTGCTAATGTACTGTTAAATGTGGTTAAAGTTACCATCGTTTCTTACGGTATTCACAGAGACAAGACTGTCGTTATTTTCATTTTTTAAACACTTGCAGTCTGTATAATTAATAAACACAACTTCATTCTTTATAAATCTCTCCAACAGTGTGTAATGTTAGCTTTAGCCACGGAGCATATATCAAACTCAGTCAGAATCAAATGTAAACATCCAAATAAACACTGTACTTACGCAATTAGACATGCTGCATGACGAACACTTTGTAAAGATCCATTTTGAGGGTTATATTAGCTGTGTGAACTTTGTTTATGCTGGTTAAGGCAAGCGCGAGCTCCGGGGGCGGGGAGCACGAGATTTAAAGGGGCCGCACAAGGAATCGGTGCACATATAATTATGGCTCAAAATAGGCAGTTAAAAAAAATAATTTAAAAAAATCTATGGGGTATTTTGAGCTGAAACTTCACAGACACATTCAGGGGACACCTTAGACTTATATTACATCTTTTAAAAAGACGTTCTACGGCACCTTTAAGCAATATCATGAGAGTAACGAGCACAATATCACAGGAGTGCTGTTTTTCTGTCCACAAATTTTAGACAATATTGTCTGTTTTGCTCAATTTTGCCAAAGAAAAATATAAAGACAAAGCAGAACTCTTCATCTCCGAGCAACACACAGTGTCATTTCATTTCTGAATCCGTGTTTTGAACTAATCGGGTGAACCTTGTTGGACTTGAATCAGCGCTGCACAGACCGATCGGTGTATGACATCAAAGTACAGCGAGAGCGATTCAGAAGTAAACAGAGTCGTCTGCTCTCTAATCAGAGCATGTGAGCGAAGCGGAGCGGTGTGACGCTGTGCTCAATATTTCGCTCTATGCCAGCGCGCTCCACTCAATCACTCACGGCCCAAGCGTACGCTCCACTCGTGTGTCGCTCACGCTCACCGATAAAACGACATTCGCTCAAATCCCGCTCCGACATGAAATTTCTATGTACTGTACTTTTTGTTGATGCTTTTTTTAAGGCATTGTTTACCATTTTGCAAAGATGGCCTCAGCACATTATCTATGAATGGAGCACTCTGTGCATGGGTGTGATTACATTAATGATAATTAGCAGAGATAGGCTAAACTGTGCATCTCTTTAATTTCATACGTAACAAACGAACCCTCTATGTTTCCGCGGCCTTTGAGGTGGAAACAATGTCTTTCTGTTTTAATAAATTTCTTGAATACATGTCTCAATCACAGTAGGCATACAGATAGTTATGATATGTGTGGCTTTAAAGCAATAGGCTATATTGTATAAAGTGGTAGGCTATAAATAAATGTGACGTGACGTGACTTGACTGGAGAGTGCTGAATTACAGAGCTGGTGCAAACATATCAACATCGTTATGATCAGATCAGATGCTTTCTTACATTTTTTTTTTTTTTTTCATATTTGTTGTGTGTTTTTGTTATTGAGAGGAAAACGCACATATAAACATATATTCATTAACAATACGACGCATTTCAAAGTTCTTTTTACCCCAAAACAAAGTATGAATCTTTGTGATTACATCACAAAATGAATCTTTGCTAACTAAAAATTTCTCCACACGGCCTTTCAATTAGGCCTAGGTCTCCTTCGTTCTTATAACTTTGATGTTCAGGGCATTCTGGGTTGAGTGAGCAGAGCGGAATCTTCAGAAAGGCGCTCACCGCTCCGCTCACGCTCACATGTTCTGTCTCTAATCGCTCTTGCGGTACTTTGATGTCATACACCGATCGGTATATGCAGTGCCACTATACTTGTTTTCATAGGCTTTATAGTACACATTGTTTGGAAGCCCGCACTGGACATAATGTGGAATAACGTGTTATGCGGAATAACATTGTTTAAAATAATGGATTAAAATTATTTTTTTATTTAAAAAGCTATAATAATTCTTTAGCTTTTTCATTTGATTAATCGGAAAAATAATCGACAGATTAATTATTTTTTTTAAATCGTTAGTTGCACTCCTAATATGAATAATACACAAACACATATCTGTATTTATTGTGTTTCTGCAGGTACCTTGAAGACAGGCAGCCTCTGCCTCTGTTTCTCTATGGAGAGAGCCGTGTGCGGGTTAAAGATGATGGGAGAGCCAGTGGTCTCAGTGGACAGGTCTCTCTCCTCACACACACCCGGAGCCTCTGAGCCTAGAAGAGACACACATCAGCCATTCACACACTGACAGGAGCTCCATCTTTACTGTCAGGCAGTGGATTCAGAGCATTCTGGACAATGCTGCGCATGTAACGTTACGAGAGAATCCCGAGTCTGGATCAAATCATGTCCTTCTAATGCATTATAGTGTGATAACTTGTGCATTTTGTGTTGTATTGCTGGGACATGACACATGTGGCATGTTATCATGTTATATAGCCATGCAGCACTGCAGTAACACACTAATACATCAAATACACACTAACGCTACACATGAATCAACACACAGCACAGCGCTGCTGCAGCATGCGTTTACTCTGCGGTAATATCACCAGTCAAAATATATATATAAATATATTAGGATAACTCTGTGATACACGATATGAATTTTACCGGGTTTCCAGAATTTCATGGTGGTGTGGGGCGCCGCCATGATGCTACGTCATTAACCTCGGTGATATCATCGTACCTGTGAACTCAACGCTAGAGGGCGACAAACACAAGATGTCTATCTCTCATAGTATAAAATAATACATTTAAAATATGAATGTTAAAAGCGTATAAAATAATATTGTATAACTAACTTACATAACTATAACAATAAATTTTTTAAAAAGAAAATGTTTAATGAGACGTTGTAAAAAAAAAAATACCAGCTGCTTCAGTTGAGTTTGAACTCAATCAATCATTTCAATAATCCATCTATATCTACACATTATGGCCACAGCTTTAAAGTTTGTCACTATGCATACAACATAAGACACTAGTTGTTCTGTGTTATTATCACGTGCTTTCATGCAGGCTTATAAAGAAACACAAAGAAACCACAGGGAGACGTAAGTGCACTGCACACTCTAAACATGATTTTAGTTAGTTAACAAATGTTCAGTGTGAACAAAAGCTATTGCAAGGATGGTTTTACTGATCACACATTTGACAAATACTGGTGTGCTTCTCAAACTTTTTGACTCCAAGACCTCTCAATGAACGCAAACATATTCCCCATGACTTTTTCCTTTTTTTCTCTGTGATTTACTGGATAAGGTTTAAAGTCACTGGAATCATTTTTTTTTTTTTTGTATCTTTTAGTATGAATATGTTAGCCTTAAGGTGCAATATGTAATATTTTTGCAGTAAAATATCCAAAAACCACTAGGTCAGTGTTATATATTTTGTTCTCTTGAGTACTTACAATATCCCAAATGTTTCCAACTATTTGTAAATCGTGAGAAAATTGCAATTTTAACTAAGGCTCCGGGACGTGTGAGGAGTCGCCTGTCAATTGCGTCATACCCGCGTTACCCTCGGTTTCCGGTTTTATTTTGTAGAAACCATGGAAACACCAAAGACGCTTTAATATTTACATGTTTTATTAGATAAGAGAACAAATGTTTGGTTACGTTTATAGACAGAAAACTAATTATTGTTATATAGCTCACGTTTAGTCTTATTGTTTAAATCTAATTTTCTTGATTTTTTTGCGAGTACCATGTTTTACCATGCCTCAGAGAAAAACACTATTTAGCTAACATAGCATAATCAGATGCAGCTTTATTTTTAGTAACAGTAATACAGAATTTTCTCCATCATACAATACGTTTTAAAATTAATTGCATGACATTTATCAACACAAGCCATCCAGTATTTAATATGATATTCTAAAATCGATCTATCTTACTGCAGTGTGCAACAGTCTCTCACAGCAGCCGCCGAGCGAACGCTCAGAGTAATGTTATAACATCATTTTAAACACACTCAAATGAATCTAATATGATAAACAGAGCTGCGTTACCTCATACTCATGACTGGAAAAGCGGAAGCGGTGCCGGCGACTGTGTCATAATAAAAGTTCCGCTGCTCGTCAGCTCCCACAACACTCGCCCTGCTTCTGCTTCATACTACAGTTAATAATTTCATCCATGAACATGATTTCTTCCCGAGTCCTATCCCTATTCTTCTGCACCGTCCGTTGAGGTGAAGACCACATGTCCCAAGATTCCGCGCTCAAACTTGGTGTCATCAAGCTACGCCTTTGTTTTGAATAGACCTCTACCAACCTCTAGTGGACAAAATTATATATTGTACCTTGAAGGTTATGAATAAGCTGGTGTGTTCCAAAACAATGACAAAATTCGCATTTAGGAGATATAAGCATTCAAAACTTAGTCTCTCACTTCCACTAAAATGGATCACAGATTTTCATGACATCACATCGCACTTCAGTTTCTCGTCAAATCTTCGGTCCAATTAATCTAGAATCTGAAGTCCCGCCCCCTCCTACACTATCAACAGACACGGAAGCTGCGGCTGAAATCGGTCATTTGTTCACATTTACTAGTTTCTACATGGTGAATGGCACATAGTCCACTATATAGAGAATAGGGAACGATTCAGACAGTGTAAATATGCTTTCCTTTGACGCGAATGAAGTCCGTTTTCGCGTTAGTGTCACATGAACCGCCGCAACGCGAGCACAGTCTGCTCCGGTCCAGAGACACGAGAGCACAGAGCAGATCATATGCGCGAGTCGGCGCAGACCACAAAAGGTATCGGACCCATTTGAATTCTGCACAGAATGCTGTATATAAGCGATATAAAGGACATTATTTGGAGAAACGGTCAGAGATTAGAAGGAAACAGAGGTTCTAACAGCTCTGGCAAGCTGTAACATAAACAAAACGCTATTGGCTATTTAAAAAAGGGGGCGGGGGCTGTTTGATATATTGTCCTGTCTTTCTGTTTCATTTGAAATTACGTCAACACATTGAATAATGCTGTGCACTCCAACACTCTTCAGTGGGCCTTTAAGGATATATTAGCCTACTCAAAATTTCCACCCAATTAATTTTTTTTAGAACTTGGCACAGCCTAACTAGAAAATGTATATTCATTATAAAAACGCTCATAGAGTTATAATATTTTATTAATTTACCTGACTTTTCTCCATTTGAAAAATGACACCTTTTAAAATTAGGCTACCTCATGTGAGAGAAGGGAAGACAGTGAGGAAAAACATTTAAAAACAATTAGGCTACAACAGTAGACTATTAAAACAATTTTAAGTCATCCTCTGCCCCCTGGTTGAGATGGATTGCGCCACATTTTGCATAAACAAAATGGCTTCTCAAACAAGAACAAATGTAGGGCGGGGCTTGATTTTGTCCATGAGGAATTGATTGGATGGTTGTGGTTTGCGATTGGTCAATCTCATGTGAGTGACAGGTTGCCCCGCCCTTGCGCCAGTAGGGAGAAGTAGTTTGATTTAAAAAGGCACATTAATTAAAAAAAAAAAAAAAAATCATTTATAATAAATACTGCAATATTCCATAAAACAATAAGAAATGTTGCACCAGTAAGGAGGGGGAAGTTCATTATTTTGATTTAAAAAGGACACATGAATTTTAAACAAATCATAAATATTATAAACACAGCAATATTAAAAAAAGAAAGAAATGGCAATTTTGATTTCATTGTGACTGTAAGGTGCGGTCACATTTACTGTTGCTCAGCGAAATTATAATGGAGAATCCATGCGTTCAGGAATTTCGTGGGAATATTTCCCCTCAGATTTTGCAACAGGTTTAAATTTGTCACGCACTGACCAACAGAGAGTTGACTGGCGTACAATTTTTTTTTTTTTTTTTTCAGCAAAATTCCGCTGCCAAAATAGGTCAATTTCCTGTTGTCAATCGTGGAACAACGTGTGAAGCACAGCCCACACACGTCACTTTCAAACCGTTGACCAACATGGCGAACCCGTTGCTAAACCTCTCGCCCTCATGTGAAATTCCAGATCGCGTGGATTCCTGTTGAAATGACAGGATTCACCTGTTAATATTCAACAACCATGTAAATGTGACCAGACATTAAGGGTTATATATTAAATCAACAGAAATCCAGGGCTTCTCTCAATAGAGTTATCAAACAAACAACTTTACTGGATTTGTAAAGCTACAAAGAAAAAGGATAAAATGTCCATCAGAACGTGAGCAGAACATCTGTTGAAAAGTGTGGGGCAGACAATGCCCAGGTTTTATTTTATTCTCCAAAACATTTCAGCCAGAAAATAGTCTCTCTACAGCCTCAGGTACATCTTATTAATCATATAACAAGCATTCAGAACATTTGCATTTCCATGAATACACTATAAAATACTGAGAAGTATGTTACATCAACAGACATAAGAAATTCTTTAATACATTATGGATTCAATAAAATGAATTGTACAGAATTTACACACTCCTATTGGATTTGACTGTTCATAACAGAGTAAGACAACCTGTTGGAAGCTAATCGTGAAAGAAACAAACAAAAACATAAAATTAAGTTAAATCCTGCTCGATACGGTGGCATTTGAATGAGAAAAAGCAGAAAGGACAAACGGAAATAACAGTTATTAACCCATTAGCCGTGGCAGTGCACTGGACAATATTAGCTTAAAAATTCAATGACCCCTGGGTGCGAGAAGGTTATTATCATGTCTTGTACCATGATGCACCTCTTCCTCAAGGCTCACACATGCTGCTGGTAACATATACAGACACCTTGGAGAAGTAGCTCGATACAGCCCTTCCATTTTAAATTAAATAAAATGTCCGTCTTTGTCTCTCCAGGACTATGGGTTTCCTGCACGTCCTCAGTCGTAATGCAGCGCTGTGTAGAATATTATCCAAACCACCTGCAAACAAACGCATACATTTATCAGACACTTAGAGTTAGATATCAGCAAACATGCTGAATCAACCACCAGAACCAACAGGAATCACATCCCCCATTCCATTAATAATCAATTAAAACAATAATGAATAGTATATATTATGACTCTATTATTTGTTGTACTGAATTAATTTAATGTATGTTCATTAAAAAAAAAAAAAAAACACACAGGATGACTTCCTTCATTACAGTAAAATGAACAATATTTCATATCATGAGAATTTACTGGATATGTACCATGAATATACAGTCACAATGCAAAAAAAGGAAAAGTAAAGTCTAAAACAGGCTTCATTTATCTTATGCGAAATGTAACTTTTACTTTGATTTCGGGATGATCTGTGACATTCCTTCATGAAAGGTGGGAATTCTCTTAAATTGCTTAATTTTACCTACCATGTAAAACTTAACTATAATAATTAATATTAAAGTATTTTCTTAAAATATTACACCACTCCACCCAATACACTACCATTCAACAGTTTGGAGTCAGTACATTTAAGGAAATTTACACTTTCATTCAGGACACATTAAAGGGTTAGTTCACCCAAAAATGAAAATTCTGCCATTAATTATTCACCCACACCCAAGACCTTCGTTCATCTTCGGAACACAAATTAAGATACTTTTTGTGCGCAAAAACAAAACAAAAATAACGAGGAGTTTCTCGTCACTTCATACCATTAAAGGTTGAACCACTGCAGTCACGTTGACTATTTTAACAATGTCTTTACAACTTCTCTGGACCTTGAATGTGGTAATTTCATTGCTTTCTATGGGAGATTAAAAAAACCTCTCGTATTTTATCAAAAATATCTTAATGTGTGTTCCGAAGATGAACAAAGGTCTAAAGGGTGTGGAACGACATGAGGGTGAGTAATTAATGACAGAAATGTCATTTTTGGGTGAACTAACCCTTTAAATTGATCAAAAGTGACAGTAAAGACATTTATAATGTTACAGATTTCTATTACAGATAAATGCTGTTCATTTGGACTTTCCATTCATCAAAGAATACTAAAAAAATGTATTGCAGCACAACTGTTTTCAACATTGATAATCATAAAATCAGCATATTAGAATGATTTTTGAAAGATCATGTGACCCTAAAATCTGGAGTAATGATGGTGAAAATTCAGCTTTGATCACAGGAATAAATTAAATTTTTACAGTATATTCACATAGAAAACAGTTTTTAAATTGTAATAATATTTCACAATATTACTTTTTTTTCTGTGTTTTTTACTAAACACAAGAGACTTCTTTCAATAACATTAAAACATCTTATTGACCAAACATGTTTGAATGGTAGTGCAATGTTTCAGTTTTAAAATTAAAAGAAATACTTTAATGCTAATAGTGTAGACTGTACTCAACACAGGACCGACAAAGTTTCCAGATATATTTGTTCTACAGTTATCCTACTAAAGTTTATGCTCTGTAGCAGTGGTGGACAGTAAAAGTATCTTTACTTTGTTACTTCACTTAAAGTACAGATACTTGAAAATGTACTTAGAGTATTTTATTTTTGGAAAATTTTACGTCACTACATTCCAAAGCATGATATACTTTTTACTCCACTACATTTCATTAAAACAAGTCATTCCTCGTTATTTTGAACTGAAGAAGTCATCACCTGTTTAGAGACGTGATAGCGGTGTCTGATCTGTGAATGAGCTGATTCTATTCAACCTGATAAATTGGTTCACAAATCGCACTGAACGATTCATTGGTGAATTGGACTGATCTGATTGCATTGGTTCTGGAGTCAACAACTCACTCATAAACACTCAAATGATCCGGTCAGATCGAGTCTCCAATAACTCGAATCGAAGCTCAAACGTGCTTCGTAAGACACGAGAATGAACCTCACCCGGTTCTTGTGGAAGCTCAAATGAGCTGCATAACACACGAGAATGAACCTCACTGGTTCTTGCGGAAGCTCAAACATGCTGTGTAACACACAAGAATGAACCTCATTGGTTCTTTGCTGAAGCTCAAACGAGCTGCGTAACAAGAATGAACCTCACTGGTTCTTGCAGAAGCTCAAACATGCTGTGTAACACAAGAATGAACCTCATTGGTTCTTTGCTGAAGCTCAAACATGCTGTGTAACACAAGAATGAACCTCATTGGTTCTTGCTGAAGCTCAAACGAGCTGCGTAACAAGAATGAACCTCACTGGTTCTTGCGGAAGCTCAAACGTGCTGCGTAACAAGAATAAACCTCACTGGTTCTTGCAGAAGCTCAAACATGGTGTGTAACACACTAGAATGAACCTCACTGGTTCTTATGGAAGCTCAAACGTGCTGCGTAACACACGAGAATAAACCTCACTGGTTCTTGTGGAAGCTTAAACGTGCTGCGTAACACACGAGAATAAACCTCACTGGTTCTTGTGGAAGCGTGCTGCGTTAAACCTCACTGGTTCTTGTGGAAGCTTAAACGTGCTGCGTAACACGAGAATGAACCTCACTGGTTCTTGTGGAAGCTTAAACGTGCTGCGTAACACACGAGAATAAACCTCACTGGTTCTTGTGGAAGCTTAAACGTGCTGCGTAACACACAAAAATGAACCTCACTGGTTCTTGTGGAAGCTCAAATGTGCTGCGTAACACACAAAAATGAACCTCACTGGTTCTTGCAGAAGCTCAAACATGGTGTGTAACACACGATTATGAACCTCATTACTTCTTGTGGAAGCTCAAACGTGATGTGTAACACGAGCGTGAACCTCACTGGTTCTTGCAGAAGCTCAAACATGCTGCGTAACACAAAAATGAACCTCACTGGTTCTTGCAGAAGCTCAAACATGCTGTGTAACACACAAGAATGAACCTCATTGGTTCTTGCTGAAGCTCAAATGAGCTGCGTAACACAAGAATGAACCTCACTGGTTCTTGTGAAGCTCAAACGTGCTGCGTAACAAGAATAAACCTCACTGGTTCTTGCAGAAGCTCAAACATGGTGTGTAACACACTAGAATGAACCTCACTGGTTCTTATGCAAGCTCAAACGTGCTGCGTAACACATGAGAATGAACCTCACTGGTTCTTGCTGAAGCTCAAACGTGCTGTGTAACACAGAAAAATGAACCTCACTGGTTCTTGCGGAAGCTCAAATATGGTGTGTAACACACGAGAATGAACCTCATTGGTTCTTGTGGAAGCTCAAACGTGCTGTGTAACACAAGAATGAACCTCACTGGTTCTTGCAGAAGCTCAAACATGGTGTGTAACATTAGAATGAACCTCACTGGTTTGTGCGGAAGCTCAAATGATCTGCGTAACAAGAAAATGAACCTCATTGGTTCGTGCGGAAGCTCAAACAAGCTGCATAACGCAAGAATGAACCTCATTGGTTCTTGTGGAAGCTCAAACGAGCTGCGTAACACACGAGAATGAGCCTCATTGGTTCTTGCTGAAGCTCAAACGTGCTGCATAACACACGAGAATGAACCTCACTGGTTCTTATGGAAGCTCAAACGAGATGCGTAACACACAAGAATGAGCCTCATTGGTTCTTGCTGAAGCTCAAACGTGCTGCGTAACACACAAGAATGAACTGGTTCTCACATGTCAAGCAAACATGCTTGAGCTTCTGTTTACCACAACTGATGTGCAAGTTGATGAATGTTTATTTGTGAATAAAAGCCTAAATTAAATCTGTTCATCATGTAAAGTGATTGAGTCTCTTCAGAAAATTTGGACTAAAGCTCTCAATTCATATGGATTAGTTTTACAATCTCTTTATGAACTTTTGAAACCGAAGTGTCAGTTGCGTAGCTGTCAACGGAGGGACAGAAATCACTCAGATTTTATTAAAAATATCTTCATTTGTGTTCCGAAGATAAACAAACGTCTTACAGGATTGGAACAGTAATTAATGACAGACTTACAGAATTAACAAAATTTTTTGATTTTTGAACTATTCCTTTAAATTGATCAAAAATAGGCTGATTATTTTCTAGGTTATTTTCACTTGTTTGCACACTTGAATTCAGTAATTATCAGTAGTAGTTATCAGTTCATGACAAGTTTTGTTAATGATGTAAAACATTTTCTTACTTGCAGATCAGTACATAAGTGTCTGCACAATCACCCCCCTCCATCCCATACTAGGATGGAGTATACAAAATAGTAAACAGTACATTGTACTTTTAATACAAGTAAATTAAAAATCAAGTACTTTTGTACTTCTACTCAAGTAAAATCGAAAAGGTCTACTGAATACTTTTTCCCCTGGTTTCACAGACAAGGCTTAAGCCTAGTCCCACAATAAAATGCATATTTGAGATGCTTTAACTGAAAGCAAATTGCACTAAAATATCTTAAAATATATCTACGCCATTGTTTTGTCTCAAAATGCACACCAGTAATGTTTTTTTTCTAAAGGCACGTTTTAAAAAGCTGCCCTAATTGAACTAAGGCCTAATCCTGGCTTGTATCTGTACTTTTACTCAAGTGCTTCATCCTCCACTGCTCTGTAGTAGTAAAAAAATTCACGGAAAATGTTCCATAATATTTTGGGTGACTCTATAAAGCATCAGTTCAAACACAGTATAACAGGTTTAGCAGGAGATAGCCAAAATATATCTACCAGAAACAAAGCAAATGAAGTCATGAATCCTTCTTTGGTGAGCTCCCATGTTCCTCCGTACTCCTCCTCATCCACCTGCTGAAAACTACTGAAGTACACGTACAGAACTCCTGCGTTGATTACACAGAATCTGAAGGAAACAAACACAGACATTCATTTATAATTCACGGATGATTTGATAAAGTGTTCATTTTGAGGACATCAGTACTCACATGGCTATACCCAGAAACCCTTTCAGAGGAGCGACACCCCAGATTACGCCCAATATGACAGCGATGATTTGTCGGAACCAGTAGACGACATCTAAAAACTCATCCTGAAATTAAAATAAAAAGGAACAATAGGTGGAAAAGTAAGAAAATCATAAACATTTGTGTATTTTTCATTCTTTCCTTTTTAACACCATGCCAGCTTCTATGGCTATATTCATGGTGAGTTCAGGTTTAGATGTTTAAAAAATACAACTAAAGATGTTTAAGATTATATTTTCAAAAAAAAAAACTTATGAATAAATTTGGATTTACTTTGTTAAAAACCTTTTCAAAAGTATCAACAGAATAAAACAAGTTCCTCAAAGGGGTTAGAAGAGTAAAACATGTTTAATGAACAATTGATTCTGACAAGATAAAGACTTTGGGAAATTTTCTCCTCAAAGTAAAAATATTGAGTGTGTATAAAGTGTATAAAACAACTTCAAACTAACAAATCAGATCAGATCATTTATCCCAACCACACTTTTGTTTCTGTAGTACAAATACATTATAGATACACATTATGTAGAAATAATATATAAATATATAATATATATATATATATATATATATATATATATATATATATATATATATATATATATATATATATATATATATATGATGATAATAAAGGGGGGCAGCACAGCACACGCCAGCAGTAATCTCCTTTAAACAGTCCAATCCCTACATATGACACCTAAACCCGAACACAGTTCACCATTCACATACACGCGTCTGCTTCTGCTAGGACACATTATAAAAACACATATACACATATAGTAGCCTACATACATGACTGAAGCGTGAGATGTGAGTGTAAATCAGACCTTCTCGTCCCACACTGCTTTACAGCTGATGGCTTTGCTCCATGTGGGCTGCTTTACTCCTCCATTAACCACATGAACCTCCTCTTTCCGCTTTGAGCTGCTCGTCATGATGTTTCGTCTGTGTAAACACGATAAAACACGCGACCTGATGTTTAAAAGCTTTGATCCAAATTGTAAAATCTTCTACGAGCGTTCAGATCTGCTGCTTTTCGCCCCACATTGACACAGCTCAGGGAACTGACTCTGCGCATGCGCACCGAAGTCATGACCTTGCCATACCATCCAATGAGCGAATGCGACGTCTCAACGTTCAGCCAATGAGAACGCAGAACTGGTATCGGACGCATGCGTTTCGCCCTCTACAGGTACGCGTAATTACTGCAATTTCAGAGAGCGTTAGTCAATGAATGAAGGGAATGAGTTCAGCTCCGACTCATTTGCATATATTGTTTGTTTGTTTGTTTGTTTGTTTTTTCATTACAAAATAAAATAAGCATAGCAAATCAGTGTATTTACAAGATCTAGATGTAAAAATAATTATATAAAAACTAGCAAATAACCTCTAGAGATAACAGGAATTGTGACGCGAATTAATACGTTAATGAATTAAACAATCAATCGTTTTTCAGAATGTTTTTTTTTTTTTTTCTGAGATTTTATTGTTTCTTCAGGTAGGCTAAAGTTTCCAGTGTTGGACGAAATAGCCATGTGGCTCTTCGTGTTTCACAAAAAAAAAACAGCATGCTTAATAAAATTATGTTTAATGAAAAACTGTGTCTTTAATATTTTTTATTAGCTATGTAGAAAACGTAAAAAGCAACAAGATGGCAATGATATATTGTGAATATAGAAAATATACCCTTAAATATACGCGCGTTATGCATAACAAGACTGTAAAAAATAACACCTCACGCGGTGTCGCGCTTCATATGACACAGCAATATCTAACCCCTATGAGCCTGTCAACCCAGGGCCGGAAGGGGGTGCCAGAGAGTTTAACAGAATTATAGACAATGCATTTTACTTTGATTGCCTTTATTTTAGCGCTGCTCAAGGTAGTGTGTTAACTAACTGAGATACTAATTAAATAAGTTTAAGGCAAAATAAATAAAACATGAAGTAGGCTAGATAATGTGGCATTTCTGTTTCATTCTGCTTTCTAAAGACTGGTCTGAAATCTTTCTAAAGATGATTATACGGCTATTAATCAAGATTATTCACTTCCTTGACTGCCCTTGTTTTGGTTTAAATGTATATTTATAGTAAAAAGCATTATATAGGCTACATTTGAATTGCAATATTTCTCTTCAAGTTATGTATAGCCTACTCTAGTTGGTAGAACTTAAAGGATTAGTTCACTTTCAAATAAACTTTTCCTGATAATTTACTCACCCCCATGTCATCCAAAATGTTCATGTCTTTCTTTCTTCAGTCAAAAAGAAATTAAGGTTTTTGATGAAAACATTCCAGGATTTTTCTCCTTATAGTGGACTTCAATGGACTCCAAACGGTTGAAGGTCAAAATTACAGTTTCAGTGCAGCTTCAAAGGGCTTTAAACGATCCCAGATGAGGAATAAGGGTCTTATCTAGAGAAACCAACGCTCATTTTCTAAGAAAAAAATTGTTATACATTTTAACCAATTAAGACGTTCACCGCGCTCTCCCAGCTAATCAGGTGCCAGGACCTATAGTTCAAATTAAGAATACAAAAAAGGTCTGCACTCTAAAAAAACTTTAATTGAAGTGCACAGGAGATAAGATGACGAACGTTTCGGCTCTTCGCCTTCATCAGTGTAACAATTTCATTCACTCTCAATAGTAATATAGAAAATGCACTATAAATCCACAGGTGCTCACAATCATGATTAAAGCAATCAGATAATCAGTCCACAAACTTCAGTTCAAGGTAGGTAGGTAATAGGTCACAATTAAAGAATGACAAGTGTAAATCACACAATCACACAGAATAGATCCTTCAAAAAAATAAATAAATAAATAGACACCAGAATAGCTCCATCAAAAATAAATAAATAAATAGGATACAATAGCACATCAGGCACATAGCCATTCATAAACATGAACAGCTATGTTGATGTTTATACCCCCCCCCCCCCCAAAAAAAACAAAAACAAAAAAACAAAACAAGAAAGATCATAATAATTTAAACCTACAGGAGACATAGTTTTTAAATTGAACATCCAAAAAGCTTCTCTTCTTAAAAGTTTATTATCAATGTCGCCACCGCGACGGGAATTCTTTACTATCTCAATACCTACACAAGTGAGTACATACATTTTAACCATAAATGCTCATCTAGAACTAGCTCTCTTCTTCTTCTTCTCTATTAGAATTCCGGCAGTGTAGACACTGCTAAGAGTATTACTGCCCTCCACAGGTCAAAGTTTGAACTAAATTGTCATATACAATATGCTAGTGCAAGAATATAACATTTAGTTCAAACTTTGACCTGTGGAGGGCAGTAATACACTTAGCAGTGTCTACACTGCTGGAATTCTAATAGAGAAGAAGAAGAAGAAGAAGAAGAAGAAGAAGAAGAAGAGAGCTAGTTCAAGATGAGCATTTATGGTTAAAATGTATAATTTTTTTTTTTTTTTTTTTTATAAAATGAGTGATCGTTTCGCTAGATATATATATATGGAGAAAAATCCTGGAATGTTTTCACAAAAAACCTTAATTTCTTTTCGACTGAAGAAAGAAAGACACGAACATCTTGGATGACATGGGGGTGAGTAAATTATCAGGAAATTTTAATTTGAAAGTGAACTAATCCTTTAATGCAAAGTAAATATTTGTATAGGCTACTTCTTTTTTTTTTTAGGATAAAAGCGTCTGCGAAATGAGTAAATGTAAATATTTTCAACATAATATTTGCTTCATTGACAATATAAAAGCCAATCATTTCGACAACACTGTCACGCATCTTGCTGTTGATGCACAGCTTTATACATGAAATGAGCTGCCTTTATATTTAAGAGGGATGCACTCACAGTCACAAGCAACAATATGTTTCAAAAGCACTGTACCTACACCCCTTATTTCTGCAGCATTCATATTACCTCACTTGACCTTTGTATCAAAGCCTTAACCACAGAAACAAGTTACACTAGCTAACTGCTATTACTTCACTGTAATTTAAACTTCCCTCAAACTTTTTCACTCGTTTCTGTTCGCAGAAATAACTTTTCATTCATGACAACGAGTGATGCATTTCGTATCTTTGTGTATGAATGTTAATTACTCATCATTATCAGTTTATATTCATGAGCTGATCATCAGGGCTTCGGATGCCAGTGACGTATCCAGTCACATGACACTGCCGCTGGTGACGTGCGGCGTGAGTTTCTTTCCCCGTCTGTGTTTAACACACACTCTCACACACACTCGACTGGACATAAACAAGAGTGAAGGGCCTTTGTGTTACACTCATCACTGTATCCTCCAGCACAAGCTGACTTGAGTTGTATTTATTGTGTGTATGGCAGCTGAAGCTGCGCGCCTCTGACGGGATTTGGCTCGTGCGCGCGGGTGAGTTTGTGTTTGACTTTTATTGTTACACATCGACGTCACAATCTATCATTACAGCAGCTATACTGCACTGATACATTTAAAGTGACTGACTGCTGCTCTGTGAGTGAGTGAAGAGTTAGTGTGTGTGTGTGTAATGGCGACAGGAAGAAGGGGTGGAGATGTAGTTTGTGGTTATGGTTTTAAATATGTGATCATATTTCATAATATTAGTATTCATATACATTAAAGTTGATCAGTGGCACACGTGTGAGATCATACATCTAACAATATGTATGTGAATTACTAGTGTTGAGATCATGTTCAACTAATCTGCTTTTAATAGTTTCATCTTAAAGTTGAATTTATCAAGTTGGTTGGTTAATTATTCCTTTAATATTTCCAGACTAGTCAGTGATAACTAATTTGTATTAACTCTTATGTGATCAGAACTCAGAATATATTGCTGATACATTTTAGTCATGTTTAGTGAACAATATGGGGCAATATTTTGGTCATTTTGTGATTATGGCATCGGCCAATAACTGAGCCAGATTGACCGATAAACAAAACTTGTATATTTGTCAGATTTTAGATATACCTGTAGTTTTGTTTATGGATGGTGCACATTGTCCGTTTTGAATTGTAAATGGGGAAAATGCTAAATTAATGTTATTATAAAATATGACAAGTGTTTATTTAAATTTCCCATTTGTTATAGATCTTATTTGCTATCATTAAATTGTATTATTCATACATTTTCCATAGTCCACCCTCCACTATAACATCAGTATCTGTCAGTATCAGTCATTTCAAAAGCAGTCACTTACTAGTGTCAAATGTATGAATGATCATCCACACTTAGAGGTGGCAAATTGTTTTCAGTCAGTCAAGTTTAGTAGTAAGAAATGAACATCAAGCGCATGAAGTCAGTTTCCTGTCCTGAAGCTCAAGGCTGTCTGTGGTGAACTTGCAGGCCCTGGTGTTTGCTTCAAGAAAAGTTTTAACACCTTCACGGGCCTTTCCTCCTCAGCAAAAGGTCATGGCCAATGTAAAAATGCATCTCAAAATGACTGCGACGCACAACTACTAAGTATTCAGAGCTATTACCTTGAAAACAGATTTGTTTGTTAGGAATGACAGTCGCCTGAAAATATTTGGTTGTGCTGAACCCTCTTGATATAATAGGCTTTGTTTTCATGTATTAACACTATTATCTTCTATGACTGTCATGTATTAACACTATTATTCTTCTATGATTGTAGGAAGAAATAAAAACCCTAAATCATCAGTAAACACTTAACACTTTTATGCCCAGTTAAAGGTTCTGTTAGAATTTTTACTTTCCTTTCCTTCTTCCCAGCTTCCAGGTGGGATTATTGCAAATCTGTCCCCTAACAAAACATGGAAGCGCTCCCTTCCCTTGAAATCAGGACAAGGGTTGCGGGTCCCTGCGCTGTGCGTTCTAGCGGCTCTGGTCTGGTCAGCAGGAGCTGGCATTGCACTGCCTCGCTGGTTAGGAGACTGTGATGTCAGCCATTTTAGGTTGGACAGCAGAGCGTGTGGTGTGCCGCCATTTTTTTCCCCTCACTCTTCCATTTTTAACTGAGCCTTAACACCTTAGGTGCTGGCGACATCGAATCTGTGCCACTTTGCATTTAAAAAGCCCAATGTTCATGGCACCTTTGGACTTATTATAATGACATTGGTGTAGTTGCATTTGTAATAATAACCAAACTGAGCAAAACATACCAAAAAGCCATACTATAC
Organism: Culter alburnus; assembly: GCA_028476615.1. Lineage (NCBI taxonomy): Eukaryota > Metazoa > Chordata > Actinopteri > Cypriniformes > Xenocyprididae > Culter > Culter alburnus. Next base: position 14,237 of record JAOTNS010002080.1, on the reverse strand, counting down.
CACTTTTGGTCTATTTGACGAAGAGGTCTTATTTTCAAAGCAAACTGTCAGTAGAAAAAACCCCAAATCAGACTAACTTTTATGAAATCTTTACAATTTATTGACTGTTAAAAAATGCACGTTCATGTTAGTTAAAACACATTTTCATTTGAAAGTCAACATGCCATTCAGAATGAGGGGCTACGACCAGGGAATGAGGGAACGCCATGCTATTGACAATGAGTGATAACAACCACACCTATCTAACACAGCCTGAAATAAGATCAGGGCCTGCTCTCGCCACACGCAGCGTCCTGAAAAACAAGCCAGTGAGAGCCAGGGACCGAACGCCATCCATGGGTTGACCACTGCGTGTATTAGTGCGTTAATTCAGTGTGTATGTGAAACGGAGTTTTGTGTGTGTGTGTGTGTGTAGGGGGGGGTTGCCATGGGGATAGTAACACACCAGTGGTGCTGACGACCCGTCTCCCTGCAGACTGGGCTGAACTTGTTGAAGGGGAGAGAGAGAGAGGGAATGGGGGGAGGGGAGGTGAGCAGGCAAACTGACGGTGGGGTACATGTGTTTTCGCCAAAGCAAACGTAACAGATAGAGAATAGATTGTAACCCCAACTATACGAAGCCATGTTTATCAATGTGTAACTGTGCCTCTAAAACATCCGCATGGCTAAGAATTGGTCAGTTTAGGCACTATTGTGTCACACAGGACATGTGATATTGTTTATTTACGTGTTCTCCGGGCAGAGAGACAAAGATGTTCTGTCTGAAGCCACAGGACGATACTTGTCTGAATATATAGGCCGCAAACATTTGAAATAGTTTTTATTCATACTTTTTAGTGTCAACAGATTGTTTGCTCAAGGGTAAAGAAGATCAGCACTCTTGCAGACAGGTATGCATTACATTTAGGTATTGCCAAACAAGTCCATGACCCTAAAGTAATGCTACAGCATTTTCTTAGCATGTCAGAATACTGGTTGATCAATATGTGGTTTTCAGTAACAAATTTGTCCACTCAATATTGAATATTTTCTTATATTGTCGGGTTGAAGCTAATTTTTAAGCAAACAAATTGGCATACAATCCATTCGTTTTGTATGTTATAGTGCTTGTTCATGTATCCGCAGCTTATTCGAGAGGCGCTCAACGCAAACGACAGCTTGGCTCCCAGGTTGACCACTCGCTAAATAGCTCATGGTGGAACATTCCAGAGTCTTTGGAGTGAGCCAGAGAGGAGGAGGAGGAGGAGGAGGAGGAGGAGATGGGGGGTAACGGCTCTGTGATTGTTGGATGAGGGTGAAAAAAGGGTGTGTGTGATGGGGGTAGGGATGGGGAATTGGTATCAAGGCAAAAAAATTCCTTGCTGAAACACCTCACTGCTTCCTGCAACAGTTAATGGCCCCTCCCCAACTTCCCAACACATGTGTACACACACGCTCGCACCTCAGCCCAAGCTTACTTGCCCTGCCCCCACACGTCTTCTCGTCCTCAGGGTCTGACCCACATGATGGATGTCAGGCCCGCCTACCGCACAACCCCTTTGTGTTGGTTATGTGACCCAGCAGTGTTGGCAGGGCCGTGCCCCTCATGCAAAACTGAATGGCAACACTGCAAGCTACAATGAAGGGCATTTCCATCTGGGAAAAACAGGAGATACATGGCAGTGTGTTCTGTTTGCAAGGATGAACCCAACACTTACCCTCCGACAAACACATGATCACCTAGAAGTACGCGATTTAGAATCTGCTATCTTTGTTTCTGGGCTCAGAACTTTTGAGGCAATAACTTGAGCCATAAATGCCATGTGACTCTGAAACTCTGAAACAATCACTCTGAAACTGCAGGAAAATTATATCATGACAATGGCAATTGGCTGATGGCACCAAAAGAACGTGCACAGCTCAAGATAGATGCTTGTGAAGTCTGGTACTACTGTGTGTTGTCAACAACATCAGACAGAAAAAAATAGAAAAAAAGTCTATTTTGCATCTTTAAGAGCCCTCTAAGTTGGGCACTGGAAAAAACTAAAAAAAAGAAAAAAAAGTGATTTATATGTTGCTTGGAAGAAGTTTTATGTAGTCAGAATACATGAATAATATTGAATGGCCATCAATGAAGAATAATATGTTTTGAGTCCAGATAGTGTAGTTACTGCATCTACCAGCAGGGGCTGACTAGACCATGTTAACAGACTAAACCAGGGGTATTCAATTACAGTTCCTAGAGGTCACATCTCTATATTTCCTTCCCAGTGGAGGTCTGGATAATACTTTTTTGGAATAGTTATACATTTCCATCTGGGCAGCAGTAGTAAATACTCTCATCATGAGCAGAAAATAAAGTTAACTTGTAATTTCAAAGTTTTAGTTGCTTTTCCTTGCCCTACAAATTTCCCCAATCATAACATTGTTTATTATGAAATGCTCTTAACATGCTGATGAATAAAACTAAATGTAGATGAAAAAATGAGCCTGATCTCATGAAAGTGCATATCAATAGCATGAATTTATGTTTGTATTTGGCGTGCTATTTATATGCAGAAATTACTTTTTATGTGCATTTGATACGCATGTGTTTTACGTGCATAGGATATGCACTTTTCGTGTACATATAATATGCACTTAACCCACACCACCAATCCTACACAAGGGGTTAACGTATCATATATGCACGTGAAAAGTAATATCTGCGAATAAATAGCACACCAAATACAAACATAAATTCATGCTATAGATGCATAGTACTAGGAGATCGGGTTGGAAAAATGTCAAACTTGTTTGTTTGAATGGTCGTAGTCATATATGTATGACAGATAAATAATTGTATTTGCTGCATTCTCATTTCTTTAGCGAGAGCATAATCTATTTTGCTGTTCAAAATAACTGCATCATCTGCAGCTCTTCATGTGGCACTTTACGTCTTTAACGTGAGAGAGAAGCAATGCCAAAAGTTTATTACCATAAACTAGCCTGAGGGCTTGTGGTGTGTACCGCTCTGTTGTTTTGACACGCTGCTCACTTTAAACTGTAGAAACGGTAAAATGGTGCTACCGTTGTCATTGTTGGCCTACTATTTGAGGATCACTGGACTAAACCATTCCTTGTCCTTATGTAACATGGTAGAATTGGGTAAAGTTGTAGTACTCCCAGAAGACTTTTCAGCTTGTTTATCGGTCATAGATGGCTCTACAGTATTCTCTTATTGGTAACATGTTCTCATTGGCATCATTGTGTACCTCTCTTATTATGATGTGTTCTATCTATTTGTGGCCCACCAAACCCCTTTATGTTTGAGGGTTAACTTGCAGCTAAGAAACTGTGCTGCCCTGTTCTTGGGTGTCTGCTTGCTGCTGTCAAAGATTAGTGAATTTGAGAGAGGTGGCCTATATATCTAGCAGTTGTTAACAAGCCATTAGAAGCAGAAATGAACTGCAGTGGCTTTTTTAATGTTTTTTTTTTTTTTTTTTTTTAGTTTGGCGAATACACTGTTGAACTTAATTGCTGAAATGTTTTTTTCTGACTTTTTTTTTGTATGATTAGATCAGGTTTGATTGATAGTATGCCATTCACTTAAACTACAGAAGTGAAAAGTGGGGTGTGATGGGTTGTGAGAACTCTCTGTAAACCGAATGAGAGGCTGTAAAAGGTTCTTTGAAAGTGGCTCAGCCATCAAGAGACAGACAAAGCAGCTCTTCTCTTTCAGTGGGAAAAACAGTTAGGCCAATAGGCAGTTTCTTTATGTTAGTATAATAAGTATAATAACTAAATTGATCTTGAATTCTGTGGTTGTTAAATGCTGTTGTTTTTTGTCTTTACAGATTGTTGTTCTGATGCCTGATACACATTGCCGTTAAGGACACAGAATACTTTATAATGGACTGATGATCATGTCCATCACCAAGTTATCAGTGGATGTTCTATAAAGCGGATAACCTTAAGTAATCAGGAATCTCACTGGAGACTTAAGTAGACAAAACCATGGCTAGCAAGAGGAAGTCCACCGTTCCATGCATGATTCCTATAAAAACCATGCATCTGCAGGATGACTTTCAACGGGACAGACTGTCCCCTCCAACCAAGGACATTGGCTTTTCCTTCAGGGAGGAAACAAGTGCAAAAGGCAGTGAAAGTTTGGGTGAGTCCTCTGGGCAAGAAGCAGGTGATATCCATAAAGATGGCGGCATTTACACTTGTAAGCCATGTAACTTTGAGACACAGGACCTAAATCTTTTCCTTGATCATGTCTACAGTGGGCACCCAGATTTCCGAATTGACCCCTGTTTTCTTTGTGTGGATTGTGGGATAAGTGCTGCAAAATTTGAGGGCTTAGCTCTGCACAATGCCCGTGTCCATCCCAGTACAATAACCACCACACTTCAGCTCAAAAAGAAGGACAACAGGATCATGGTAGAGCAGAGTCTTTGCATGGAACCTTGTGAAAGCACTAGCTCTAAAGAAACAGAGATATCCATAACCAAGACACCAATAATGAAAATGCTGAAGGGTAAATCGGAACCCAAAAGGATTGTTGTTTCCCACCCTGCCACTGATGACCCTCCACCCTCTATTACTAAAGCGGTGGGGAAAAATGACTCTCCTGCAGTTACAGTCACCCATGTGCCCACTATTGTGCACAGTGGAGCAACCAGCAAAGTTGCTCTGCCATCAGCCATACAGATTGTTAATGGCTCTGGGGCTTTACCCATGCTGAAGACGGCTGTTACACAAGTTGTGTCTGTTGTGCAGAACACAAGTCTCAATCAGCACTCTGCTCCAGTCTCCTCATCCCACTCCTCTTCAGCCTCTTCATCATCAAGTACTAAGAATCTTCCAAAAGTAATGATCCCTCTCAGCAGCATTCCTACCTATAATGCATCCATGGACAATAGCAGTTTCTTAAAGACATCCTTTAGCAAGTTCCCTTATCCAACCAAGGCTGAGCTTTGCTACCTTACTGTTGTCACCAAGTATCCTGAGGAGCAGATCAAGATCTGGTTCACAGCACAGAGGCTAAAACAAGGAATCAGCTGGTCTCCTGAGGAAATAGAAGATGCCCGCAGAAAAATGTTCAATACAATCATACAGGCAGCACCTTCCATTGGCCAGCAGCAACGTCAGACCCACCACACTGCTACTCAGCCAACTATCACAGTTCTGGGTACAACTGCCATCCCTCACATCTTGCAAGGTAGCCTGGTTGGACAAGGAGGGGTGATTGTCACCCAACCAAATGATGGCTAATGGAATTCAGGTCAGCAGTGCCCCTGTTGCACTAGCGGTCACACCCAAACCTCAGGCTGCTGCAAAACCTATGATGCAGGCCAGACCCGCTGCAGCCCTGGTAGCTGATAAAGGAATCAGCATGGTTTTAGGCACTGTTGGTAGCAGTAGTAGTGGAAATTGCAGTAGTAGCAGCAGTGTTAGTGCTAGCAGCAGTTCAAGCAGTATTAGTAGTACTAGCAGCTTATGTAGCCAGGCTAGTGTAATCAGTGTTGGTGGAAGTAGCACTGCAAAGTCAAATAGCAACAGCAATGTGAAGGTCAGTACACCAGGTACTAATGGCACTTGCATTCAGAGCAACGGTAATATTGTGAAAAGTGAGGGTAAAGGCAATTCTGAGGCTAAAAGCAACATTAACGGCAAGAACAATATTCTATCTGCCAGTACCACTCCAACCACTACCTTGGCATCTACAACTACAACAGATAGCACAATACCAAGTAAATCAGACTCCCCATGTCCTGTCTCTATGAACTCTCGTATTTTCTCCTCCAATAACTTCCTGGACCCCAGCTTTAACAAAACCAAAAAGTCCCAGGGACAGCTGGCAGCCCTAAAGGAGAGCTTCCTTGTTAACCAGTTTCCTAATCAAGAGGAAGTAGACAGACTTATAAGCCTAACTGGTTTGTCTGTGCGTGAAGTACGAAAATGGTTCAGTGACCGCCGCTATCACTTCCGGAATCTGAAGGGTTCAAGGTCAAGTGGCAGTGGTCAAACTGTTACAGCTAGTGGTAGCATTTCCCAGCTTGATACACTTGCTGCTGTAGACCTGTCAGAAAACAGTTCACCCCCGGAGAGGCCCAAAACTCCCCAGCAGTCACCTCTCAGCCCCTCACAAACATCATCACCACCAACTCCCACACGGCGTCCTCCACGACCCCCATCACCAGATTTCACGGCTATACGGTACAAGGAGCGAGAGCCTCATCAGGTTCGTGCTTTGGAAGCCAGCTTTGCACAGGACCCAGATCCATCTAGTGAAGAAGTTGACCGGTTAAGAGCAGAAACCAAGATGACTCGTCGCGAGATCCATGGTTGGTTTGCTGAGCGGCGAAGGAGGGTAGCAGCAGAGAAGAAGAAAGAGGAAGCTGAGAAGGCGGAAAGGGAAGATGATGATACAGTGGGAGAGGAAGAGGGGGATGGAATAAAAAAGGAAAAAACAAGCAATGAGGAAACACATGAAGCTGAAGATTCCTCCATAGAAACACAAGTCAAAGAGGAGAAACTAAGGGATGAGACCGGTACTGAGCCAAAAGTTAACCCTATCAAGATCAATCTCAAAATGCTGAAAGTTACTGAATCTAATGGAAAAGGTGAGCCTGAGGGAAGTCAACTGATTGAAGCTACCAAGATGCCACAATCTATCTCTCAGACTTCCCCATACCGAGGTAAAAAAACACCCGAACAGCTCCACCTGCTGAAGCAAGTCTTTGCACGCACCCACTGGCCCAGTAGTCCCCAGTACAATGAACTGATAGCTAAAACGGGCCTACCACGACCAGAGGTGGTACGTTGGTTTGGAGATTGCCGCTATGTCCTGAAGAATGGTCAGCTCAAGTGGCTTGAGAGTTACCAGACCATGGTAGATGAGGAAGACTTTCAGAAAGCCAGTATTAGTGTTCTAAAGGAGCACCTGGACACACATGGTAAACTAGATGAGACTAAGTTGGAGGAGATTGCCAAGTCAAGTGGGTTAGGTGAAGAGTCAATCCGGCGGTGGTTTGCAAATAAGACCCCACTTTTATTGGAGGAAAGGAACTCTGAGAACACAGGAAGTGTGATGACTGGGTCATCATCTGCAACCCCAACTGAAGTGGGGATGTAAGGCAGCAGTCTAATCTCAAAGGATCAAACCGTAGAGTCAACAATTGAAATATCAACAAATACTAAACAAGGTGATTCATTTTCTGCTAACTTAGCCATCAATTGAATTACATTGTAGCTTATTTGAGGATGGGTGAATCGGAAGGATTAAAAGAAATTAGCCCTCAGATTGTGTCCAGTATAAAGTCATTCTTGTTTAATGCTGTTTGTTTTTTTTTCAGAGTCTGACTGAGGAGGAGAGTGGATGCATGAATGGATGTAAAGAGATATCAGCCTACGGGATTACAGCACATGCGACCTTTATTTGAAGGCTTTTTTTTTTTTTTTATATAAATGTCAGATGAAACTTTAACAGGAGCACTGGAGGATACCTCTGCAAAAAATCTCTCTTCTATAATGAACATTTTCTTTTTCACCCAAGAGTTACTAGCTGTCCCACTGTTCAAGACATGGTGTGGATTGTTGAAGGTCAGGATACACCCCTTCACCAGCCAGCTGCTTTTTCTATTTGGATAGAATAGAGGGGAAAACAGACATTGGCTTTGAGAAGCGAGAGACGCCCAAGTTGAAGTCCAGAGTTTTTCTTGGATGTGTATTTCTTTCTTTCTACTACTTCTGGAGAGGAATTGCCATTTTTAGGGAAATTATGGTGTACGAAGCGTAAACTGCACAGCTCTCATTGAGCCCTTTTGTAATTCTTAAAATATGACTTGACATAATTGCACCTCAGAGAGGTTAAGTTGTGTGCTGTAGGTGAGCATCAATACCACAGCACTTTTTTTTTCCTGAAATGTCATTGAAAGTAAAAGAAAACTGTAAAATCATGATAGATTCACCAGTGTGAACGCTTAGGCTTGTATGATTTTTACAAATATTATTTGCAGAATAAATTTAATAAAAAAAAGGTCATGGATTTTCAGACTTGGAAAAAAAAAATCACTTTTTCATTGTTGAATAAGTACTTTATTCTCAGGCTTGATTATGTTTCATATGAAAAGCAAAATTAAAATGTGTACTTCCTCCAATATAGCATAGGCACATTACAGAAAAGGCTTGGTTTGTAAATAAGAACATTGGTAACAAAACACTGATGCAAGAAAGCATAGAAAAAGGCATACATGTCCAACAGGGGATCTTTCGTTGATGTATATATGTATACATACACCAAGGCACATGAATGATGATGCAAGGAATTAGCAGAAACTAATTTACAGACTGGAGAAGGGCTACTACAGAAATTCAGGGAAAGGGATTTAACACTCAAAACTAATTGAGGGAATGTTGGCTAATTAGGAATAAATGCAGGTGTATTCCCTCTGAAGAGGTTTGGCCTTGACTTTTCTTCAAAACTCAGGAAGTGATTATGGTCCCTGTGTCTTTCTGTAATATTTCTAGATTGAAAAATTGTTGTACACTAAACCACAGACACAGACTAGGGGGGAAAAAAGAGGAATGACAGAATTTATGCATGCATCCAAAGACGCAAGCCCGTTAACACATCCCTCCAAGTTAATGTCCCTCTTCTCCAATTTTCAATGTTATTAACATTTCTGCATATGCTCAATCAGCGGAACATACAACAATGTTACAATATAACTTTGGGAGTAAACTTCTGGAGCATCTTTCAGACTTTGATGCACAGAACCAAATAAATACTGACAAAAGCGCCATAACTTTACAGCCAAAAGGCAAAAAAAAAGAAAAAAAAAAAAGAAACATTTCTAAAAAGGTGGGGCTGCAAAGCACAAACAACCTCTGCATAGTCACCTTGTTCCATAAAAATGCACCTGGTCCCCATGGTCACATGGAGAGCCAGGTAAAGCATCAGTGATGGAAAAAAAAAAAAAAAAAAAATACAGCATCACAATGGCTTCTGTATGTGGTTGTTGGAGACTGAATGATTTTCAGAACTACATGGTATGTGTATATGTGTGCAGATCAGTAACATCTCAACCTCTACTGGCTAAACAAGAGAACTGCATGAAACTTTTATCAGAGCTACAATAAATATGGCCTTGTTTTTACTGTACATCCACTGTAAATACTGAGGTTTAGCAGTCTTAGCCGGTTTATCAATTAATGACAACCTGTGTTAGAGCAATACTATGGCATAATGCAAAACTAAATGACTGCTTGGCACAGGGTATACATCAAAAGAAGGAATGACCAAAAATGCCCTCACTCTTATCCACAGTAGGGGGTTAAAAAACAACAACAACAACAAAAAAATCATGTCCTTTTTTCCCCCGTAAGTATTCAACATTCAGTGAGTTCTAGTAACCCAATGTACTGAGACAAAAGTATTTGGTCCCAATTTCTTGTTTATACCACCTGCACAGTCTACCTTTGGCTTTCTTTAAACAGATACCATGGCTAACACACTACGAAAGGTACTAAATCATACATAACATTTCCTCCCTATTTGATCTGATAAGACAACACATAATAAAAAGCCTTCAGGAACAAGACATTTCAATTGCTAAAATGGAGGAACAGTAAATGATAAATCACAGAAATGGTTTTAGAGGGATAAAATGTTCTGAAATGAGATGGTCCAAGTTCTGTTCTGTAAACTAAATACACAACATTTCCAAAGCTTCCATAGCCTAAAAACCCCACCTGAGCTGTTTGTGAATTAAAGTCCACCCGTGCAGACTGGCAAAACATAAAACGAGGAGAGTGATATTGCTCTCTGGTCACTTGATAACTTCATAACTTTATTTTAAAACAAAATAAAGGCTGTTCTTGAGTTAAATGTTGAAGAATGTGTTCCTGAAGCTTAGACGGCGACTACTTCAATGAGATCTGCCATCTGCCTGCCTAGAAAAAATAAACAAGAACATGTGCATCCTGGGACACATCAAACACTCCAGTCCATCACGTCGGACAGAGGGAAGAGAAAGCATGAGAAACGCAATTAAAAAGGCCAAGCCCTCATGTTAGAAACATACTCGTATAGAAAAAAAAAAACAATAACATTATGAAAGTTTAAAACAGACGTTTAAATAATAAAAATAATCAATCTGAAATGAAATAAAAATGTGGAGTGAGAGGCTCTTTGAGAGCAGATCAGCTGCAACGCTTTTCTAACTGACAGCAAAATGGGGCACACACACACACATTTATATATTTATATATAAGCCAGAGACAGAGTAAAGAAAAGTATTATTACTCCATAAATGTTAACCTGGAATCGGTTTCAAAGTGATGAATGATACAGCCCCCACTCAATTCTGAAACACTGGCCCTGTCCTCGAGTCTCGCGCTGTATCAGAACACCCCTGTCCCTTCCGCCGCAGGTTCAGATTGTAGCTAAGCAGATATTTGTTCATTTCTGTCCGTGAGCGAAGGCTCCATTCACGCCCCGTAAGTCCCTCTGCCACTCACACGGCCCTGAGCGGGAGAGAGTCGCAGAGAGAGGGAGATCTGTCCAAAAACGCTGGCGATTTCCATAGAAACGGGTTTCACGGCAGTCCTTGACATCATCAGCTCTGAAGGAACCTTGTCGCTGGCCTTGCGTCTGCTCCGTCCATCTGTCGTACGCTCAGCCGGTAGTTTACGCACGGTTGTCGGCGCTGACGCGAGCCCTGCGAAGCCTATTGAGGGAAAAGAAATTCAAATTTAACCACTTTTGATCATATTTGGTCCACATCGCAGCTTACTTTTGCCAAGAACCACCAACTCAGACAGGAAGAGACCAAAACCCAGAAACGAGTTGCATTTTAGCACGTTCTGGGTTTTTGAATGGGTTTTTGAATGGGTTATTGATTGAAATAAGGTCTGTGGTGAACACAAGCTGAGGTATTTTCACATTTTTTCTGGCAAAAAAATACATCAGTAAAACCCTCTTGTGATTTTTCAAAGCTTTTACTTGTCCTGAAAAGACGGTTGCTTACAAATGTCTAAATGAGACTATAGAGGTTGTACTCCTGTCATTAGTCGCTTTCATAGTCTTCTTGTGTTTATAATCGCTCTTGCAAACTACTATAACTCAAACCTTTAGAAAAAAATGTTTTTAAGACTGAAAGAATTGTCGGAAGCTTAATTATGGCGATGTTGAAGTCATGTGACCATGGTGTAATTCGTTTATAACCTAAGTTTAGTTTTGACTTCTGCTGACTGTATTTAGGCCTCAAAATTCATAAAAGTATAATTTGTGAAGATGATCATGATAAACAAAACATGTAAGATAACAAGTTGTCGGTCATAGACTTTATTTTCTGCAATAATCCAAAATATCCCATATCCCTGCTCCACTCTATTACCAACTGTAATAACACTGATTTCAGATTTATCTGCATCAAACGTCAAACAGAAATAGCAATTTACAGGCCCGTTCCTGTTTTGTGGGCATTTTTAGCCACAATAAGCTGCAAAGTGGACCAGCTTATGGACTGTAAACTAATATTTACTACAACTATGTTATTCATGATCTTAAAGTTATCATCTTAAAGCATAAATGAAAATTGCATGTTAAATGCATGTTATTGAGCTTATCTTGAATTTAACATCAAAATGTCATAACTCGATCTTCCATATTCTCTGGTGATGTATGCTGAACTTCTCCAATCATTTAGTCTCTCCCCTTTCTTACAATTGACTGCAAGCTCGCATCCAGATCTGCCTCCATAGAGTACCTCAGAGATGACGTGTTTTTGTATGCAAAATCCAGAAGTGAGTTAGCATTTTAGAACTTCCGGTTCCATCGCCCTAAAGTCTATGGATTTTTTGAATGGGTTTTTGCTAAATCGCCTGAGAAAAGGTCTGTGGTTAACAAAGCCTCTAAATATTTTCACATTTTGATCTATGACATAAAACACACTAGTAACCCGCTAGTGATTTTTTTTAAACCTTTATTGTGTCTTAAAAACGGCGGTTGCTAACAAGTTGCTAAAAGGCTTTAGACGTCATCATGACAAACGGGACATTTGGACAGCATTTCTCATAAAAAAAGTGGATAAGGATTCATACACAGCACAGATCATAATCAGCGAGCATGTTTTTAAATAAAGTTGTTTTTTAAATAAAGTTTGAGGAAGCTTGGTGGTGGTGACGTTGATCCGCGACCATGGTGAGCTGTAGTCCGTTTATAGCCTACTGTTAGCTTTTTATATCTGACCACTTTATTTAGGCTTCAAAATGTACAATTGTTGTGTTAACTTGTAAAGATTATCTCGATAGAAAAAATGTGTAAGTGTCATAACCCTTTATTAAAGGTGCCATAGAATTGAAAATTGAATTTATCTTGGCATAGTTGAATAACAAGAGTTGTACAAGAAAATGACTACAGTGAGTCTCAAACACCATTGTTCCTCCTCTTATGTAAATGAGTTGTTAAAAGACATCCGAAGAACAGGCGGAAAAATAAACAATCATGGATCAACAGGCAGATGAGCTTTACAGCTTCAGTGAGGAACAAACACCGTGCACAACACACAATAGCAATGACCCTCAGTGTACAGAAATGCTAAAAGGAGGTCACACAAACACAAGACCCTGTTGTGTGTGTGAGGAGAGAATTACACACACACAGTAAACAATCAACAAAGGCTTGACCCAAGTGTGTGTCTGAGTGTGTGTACATGACATGGCCTCTCACACACACTGTACTTTCCCAGAAAAATTCATTCACATGCCAGACCTGATCAGTTGAACCCTGAGTCGGGTTTTACCCTGAATATGAAATATGAATATAAACGAGGAGCAAGGGGCACAGAATTGCTTATATAAGCAATAAGGTACGAGAGCTGCGCTGTATCATAAATAAGTCACGGCTGAAGGCCGTTGTTAGGCGCGGTACAAAGCAGAGCAACCCCTTCAGTCGTGACTTATTCACGATATAGCACTAGCCTCGAGTACCTTATTGCTTTTATAAAATGGTTACCAAACAATACAAATATGAAAGCCAAGAATATGTAACAATGCAACTTGCATGAAGTAAACCTTCACTAAAAGCCTTCCTTCCGCCGGAAAAAATAGTCCCTGACTGTGAACAGCAACAGAAGTTACATTATTACGCCATTAGATGGCGGCAAATACTGTCTTTATGAGTTTGTCAGTCAGTAGTGAAGACTTTTATATTGAAAAGACTGAATTGTTGTGAAAACGGAACAAGACTCAACTGACAAATGCTTTGACTAGTGCTGTCAGTCATGGGAAAACCCATTAAATGTTAAAAGGACAAGATAAAACATCGGACATTTAAACAGATTTTTTATTATGAACATAGCACTGACCTGAAGGAAAGTGCTAAATCTGAATGCAGGTAATAACTCACTCACTCAATCTTTTTCTCACAATATTCTTCTACATAATATAGTAAGCTTCAATGAACAATATCAATTGAGAACATAAAGTTTACGTTGCTAAGAGTGGTTGCTAAGGGTGTTGTGCAGGAACTTATATATATATATATATATATTATAAAAACGAAAAGTGCATATATAGACAGACAGACAAATAGATGGACACATACACACACATGCACATATTGCATGCTATTTCAAACAGATCTCATATGCAGACACAGCCCTCTTTTCCTGTATTAATACTCTTGAAGCCTACAGTTCGTCGAGCACCTGTTTCGTGTCCGCTGCACGCACAGTCTCAGAAATGCAAGCTGGGTATAAACGGTGGCATCTTGCCAACTGGGCAACCATGTGGCCGCTCTCAAACATTCAGAGTCTGCCAACTGAGCCCCCGTCCCCTCCCTCTCTCTCTCTCTGCCCTGGCACTCACAGAGACGGCACAGTGATCGATGCCACTCGCTGCCGACCCACAACGCTTTTCTGCCAGAATCAGCTTTCCCACTACGCCCGCTGACAGCTCTCACAATCCCTCTCTTTCTCTGCACCCTCTCATGCTTCAAGGGCCTGTGTGTGTGTGTGTGTGTGTGTGTGACTGCGGTTTGTTCTTTAGGTTCATGTTTTTCCTTTCCAAGAGTTTGTCTTTCACACTCAACCTGTCCACTCTTAACTAAAAAAACAAAACTTGGTAGATGGATTCATCCAAAGTGACTTGCATTGCATTTAAGGTTGATCATTGAAAAAATTGTAATGGCAGAACTGCAGTGGACCCAGAAATATGTGGTGAACACAAAGTCTTTGGTTTGGCATCAAATATGCCGAATCTTTCAT